>LJIJ01000300.1:0-148183 GCA_001718145.1 Orchesella cincta | reverse complement strand
GTCAGTCTAGACGAGTAACCTGAAGTTCCCACACATAATTCCCTCAAGTGGAAGCATTCTACGCAGTTTAATTCAAACACGTAACATCATGTATGGCGCCAGTTTCTGCTGTCTAATCGAAGTGTTTGTTGAAGCCACAAGCCCACAGTGTCCAGTCTCCAGCTTGGGAAGTCCACTTTTTGGCGGAGGATCGAAGTAAATTGTCTTCCTGTAATGAACTATTTAAATCATGTAATAGTTTCAAAAGCTCAGAAGTAATAAACATAAGATATATCCACAATAAAGCTTACCACAATAGCTGATAGTTCATTTTCCGTTAATTGTGGCCTCACAACAATTTTCAGTTTTAACTTGAAAGGACAATTGATTCATGGTCCGCCATTATCCCAAATTCTTCGAAAAACAGTGTAATTGTTTCTCTCTCGACCAGGGGTGTTTCAAAAGGGACGCTGCAAAGGTGAGGAGCGTCACTTCCTGAAGGGGACCGCGTCGCTTAAAAAACTGCCTCCGAGATCAAAGCAGCACGCAAGGCGCGTCTTTGTTTGTCCGTATTAACACTTTTCTTTCTGTCCTCATCAAGTTTGTGGATCCCACCAGTGACAGTGAACCGCCATCCGATACTCGCGGATGGAGTCCGAACTGATAATAATGGTTATAGTGTTTGTACACGGTGGCCGTTTACCCCCTTCTGTTAAAACGCCTGTTAGCCATTTCTTCCCGGGCCTTTGAGGCAGAGCCGCCGCGTAAGAGGGAAACCTCGGCGATCCACCAAGGAGATCGCAAACGTGCCCCTCTGTCATTTTTCCTATCCTCTTCGGTGTGGACTTCGCGTTTCGCATTTTCGCCCGCGTAACATGTGTTCCAAGAGTCATGACGCGACAGCTACACCAGTTCCATCGGCGGTGGGAGGAAGCCAATCTCGCATTTGCCGACCAGTTTCCTTCCTCCTCCTGAAGGTTTGATCTAATTGGGGCAGGGATTCCACTCCCGCAGCCCATGCCCCTAGCACGGACTCGGACCAGGTGGGGGTCCTGCTCTGCGATTCATCCTTCAATTATCTAAAACAAAACCCCACAAAAATATTGTGTTCATAGTTAATATTTACTATTTTATAACGGACTGATAATTAAAAAATCGTTTACTGAGTTGGATTGATTATCGATAATGATGACTTTGAATATGAAGATTAATCACACTATTACCGACTGACTAGTCTCTGAATGGGGGGGAGGGGGGTCCGAACTGTAATAAAGTTAAAGTCATTTATTCGCTTTGTACATTTAATGATCAACAACTGATAGCACCAATCAGAAAACAATGACTAAAATCACAGATGTAACAAGCTGATCTGACAGCAGAAGGAATGCTTTTAATTGAGCCGTTGACGCAAACCCAAGATACTGTATCGCTTAATGCCGTTCTAACCACTTCCTAGTTGAGCTTAATCATATAAAATTCCGACTAGGTTGAATTAGTTTCAGAATAAAAGGCAATAAAACAACTGTGTTTTCTCTAATTTACTTGCCGTGCACTGCGCTCGATTTTATCCTTGTTTTTCGGCACTTCTCTCTCCTTCAGCGAGAAAATCAAGGCAGCAAACTTTCTGTGAAAGCAAGGCAAGTCGTGACACAGACAAAAAGTCGTTTTCGATGTTTTTTGTATGTAATTTGTAGCCGTGTGTATTTAACTAAGACGACATGGGTGGTCATTGCTACGTTTCCATACGACATCATAAAGGACAATAGACGGATAGGGTTGTTGTAGATATGTGAATAAATGGCGGAAAAGATGACAAATGCATTCAGAAGTAAGTTTTTATTTTGAAGTGAAGTAGGTATAGATATGGTAGTGGACCTGTTTGTTTAGAATAAAATAATGTTCGTCTATTGTTTTCAAGGTCAGAAGATGATGGTGGTTCAAAGATTGGCATTGTGGTTACAAGTAGGGATTCACAGGGAGGCAAAACTTGGTTGGCGTAATTCAACGTGTCTCCACTCCACATCATTGCACCGCCAAAACCCACGTAACAGTTCCTTTTGACGTTCATCACGCTGGACCGGGAGGTGGATGAATGAGCATTGTGCAATGACTGCCACCTTCAATGAAACTCTGGCAGGTGCTATTCGACTGTCGCCAGATTGTCTTCATGAGAGGAAGTTGCCACTGCCGTTGGAACAATGCTCGAGAGTAAGTTGGTATATCGCTTGAAATTCGGTCCTTTTATATGAACATCAAAGTTAATGATTTTTTGTGTGATTGTTTCGTTTAATAGAGTGTTTGAATGCATATTTCAACAAGAATAATAGGCTTCCCGAACGGATCATGATGTATAGAGATGGAGTTGAAGAAGGGCAATTAAACGCCGTGTTTAACCAGGAAATTAAAGGCTTTTAAGTAAGTTTTGCCATTTAGTAATACATGCTTTTAAGTGCAAAGTTAATTATTTTTGCACTGCAGTTGTTTGGTTTGTTTTGCAGAATCGCATCGCGGATAAGGCAAATTATCAGCATCAAGATGTGAAGCCGCCTTAACTTACTTTTATCGTTGTTAACAAGACCGATCAGCACTAGGTTCTTTGAAGTAACTTGCTGGACGTAATTTAAACAGCCCGACACCTGGATTAATCGGTGATGACGGAGTCACTCGGCCTGAAAGGTAAGAATAAGTTGCAATGTTTTGGAAATATGGGTGAATTGATAATGCAATTTTACGTGCTTGTGGAATATTTTTAACAAATTGCAAAAATCTTGTTGCAGGTTCGACTTTTATCTTGTTTTGCAAACTGCAGGACAATGGTGTGTAAGCCCAACGAACTACAACGTGCTGCATGACGAATCCGATTTGGGTCTTATCTTTACTATAATTGGACTGGAACCGTTGCTGTTCCTGGACAGTGTCAAAACGCGCACAAGCTGGCGTTACTCGTGGGAAGTGCATTGAAGCGACCTGCAGGTGCTAAGCTGGCGTACCTTATGCATTTCTTGTAGATATAATCTCGACACGGGTGCAGAATCTTTTGTAACGTCGTAACCAGGTTACAGGAAGAATTGGGGGCGAAGCCCCCAGTTCACATACGGGGCATTAAATAGCATGGAGGAAATTTGGAGCTGGTTACAGGAAGATTTCGAAGCCTTAAAAGATTCTGCACCCGTGAATCTCGATCTCGTATATGCATTTCTTGTAGATTTAATCTCGTATATGCATTAATACTACAAATCAAATGGATGTAACTAAAGTAGTTGGTAATATCAGTAATATTTAGTTGGTAAGTTTTTATACAGCTGTAATATTAAACTTTTCAACTAGTCTACAGTCTAGCTATAATCAAATATCTGTAGAACCTCTTAGTTTACGACATTGTGGCTTGTGCCAAAATTGTAGTTTTGAATTTTCTGTCGTTACTTACAGTTTGTTGTAGCGTAGTAAAGATATTGATTAGCACACAGTTCCTAAGTAGTTGTAAGTAGGACGAAACCGATGAAAGTGACTTTATAATTGGAACTATATGTTACCTAACTTTAACCAATATTTTAATTGTTGATAATAAAAATGATTTTGAGTTAATTAAATACATGACCGATAATTTCACCAATCGCACTACTACAAAGGAGTACGGAATACCTCCATTCATTATCCATACTGATTTCTGCGTATCGTAAATGTGCATCAATCATATAATGAATGAATGTAGAGATCTTGTTGGTTTTTTAAATGAGCTACTTGCAAAAAAAATCAAGCCTTATAACTACCCCGTTTGATAACGCTGACATTGACAAATCGTGTATATTTTCCTGTAATCACTTCAACATATATATTGATATTGGATATGGCATATTGAGATGAGTATGTATCAAACTTTGATTATCATTACATTCTGCCTGACAAGCTGCTAATGGAAGGGATTTCTGTAGGAAAGTTGAAAGAGTATGTTGATTTTTCGAGGAAAGTCGAGGACAAAAAATTGGACATTTTGATGAAGATAATATGGATAATCTTTAGCTAATTGAATAAAATCCGCAAGCAAACGAGCAATAATGTGCATTTGATTGAATATGAGAAGGAAAAGGAGAATTTTAATATAGTGAAAACTTGAGGATGGAAGGAAAATGTCCAGTGATTTCTTAAAAACTTTTTTGGAACTGATTTCCTGCTTGTAATTGTGCACCTGGTTATGAAAAATTGATTTTAAGACTCAATGAAAACCTCGGATGAAGTTGCAACAGTAACTACATGCATTGATATCGCCTTTTCCTTTACAATTTGATTAATATTATAATTTTGGACAATTGTTCAATTTATAGCACTTTTACTGCATGTTGTAACTGGAAAATAATGATGTTAATGAGATTGCTCTCAGGAAATTGTGGCTAGAGATAGTAGAATTTTGAGTTGAGATGGAAAAGAATGCCAGAGGGTGAGTTGAAATCAGAAAAAAGTATCAAGACGGCAAACAAGCAATCCATTCTTTGGTCTCGCTTTCCCATTTGAATACCATCAATGTAACATAATTGGACATTGAGCATGTACCTAAAACTTTTATGCTTGTTGAGCTACAACTGTGCATGTCACTTTACATGTGTAAAGTCCGTGAGCAGATGGAGGAATGTGGCTTCCTAGAATTGTCCGTTAACGAAATCTTCTTCATATACTTATATTACTGAATTGGGATATTCATAGCATTATTTATCCAGTTATAGTCTTAACCACATTGATAACGTTCAAACACATCCATCCATAATATGAGCATATCGGATGTCAGCCGAACAGAAGGGTTAATTAATCATCATCGCACATGAACACAGGACGATAGAAAGAAATTAAGCGCAATAAAATAATCACCATTCATCATTGTATGTCTTTGCATAAATTCATGACATTCAATTCATTCATAAGTTAAAAAGAATGTAGAAGCAGTAAATAATGTGAAGATGATTATTGCTCTATTTAAGTATTGGAAGTAAAATATTTGAGCTCTTTGTAAATTTTGGTGGCCTTTAAAAAGGCCGTTGGGTTCGAAATCAGTTTGAACTGGAATTGAGAGAATTCTTTAAATTCAACTTTTTTTATAGAGTTCTCCTCGGAGACGTCTGGCCAATTGGATGTCCTTGGGCTTAATAGTGACACGGTTGGCGTGGTTGGCGCACCAGTTGCTGTCTTCAAAGAGTCCGACAAAGTAAGCTTCAGAATCTTGTTGGAGAGCTTTAGAAGCTTTGAGAGCGGCTGCTCTCGTGGGTCTTTTGGGAGCCTTTGGTTTTGCAGCAGCTTTTGGTGCCTTGGCTTTCTTGGGTTTTGGAGTAGCAGCGGCTTTCTTGGCAGCAGGTTTCTTAGCAGCCTTCTTGGGAGAACCGGCAGCTTGGGCTCTTGGCTTTTGGTTTCTTCTCACCAGCCGCTTTCTTATCTGGTTTTGGCTTGACTGCCAACTTGAATGAGCCAGCGGCTCCTTTTCCAAGACCTTTTCCTCCTTTACCACAACCAGTCATATTGAGACTTTGGGTTGAGGTTGAGTTTTACTCGAGAATCAGAAATGATGAAGTGAGAGAGTTGTTGAGAATGAAGTTCTGATGGGACTGCAGTGGGTCTATATACCAGGGTGCGGACGTACCTGAGAACCATGAACGACGGCAAATGCTTAGCTTGTATTCTATCTTCTGCATGAAGAGCTGCTGATGCATTTACCCTGAGTTGAAAGCATAGCATTGTTCCATATTCTTAAAATATCCAACTGCCTGCTTGATACCGTTTTCTCACAAAGCCAACTAAAATCCCTCCATTTTTACCATTGCCTTTGTATACTTTGCTGTCTCAAGCCGGGTTTAGCCTTTCAAGTATTTTCCATTCTTGTTATGTGTCGCAGCTCAAATGCTTTATATTTGTGTGCATATCCACCTAGTAGCATGGGGTTTTGTAAAAGGTTTATAAACTCGTGAATAGATATGAGGTAGTAGTTTGAAGCATTAAAAAAGCAAATTCAATTTGCCAAAGGAAACTCTCGTGGGTTTAGTTAAATAATGACATTCTATGAATTATAAACCAATTAATATAATATGATAAGTAGAGAGGAAAATATTTTACCACTCAACCAATATATTATTAATGATTCAAAATGCTAACAAAATTAATTCCTTGTTAAATCCTTGAATCATAAGGTTCAAATCAACATATATTCCATTTGTGGCAGAAAATTACTTTACGCTTTATTAGCAATTAAAGCTTGCAAGCTCACAAAATGCAAACGCTTTAGTTAGGATTTTGAGTGACTTTCCTGTGCTCTCAAAATGACGTTTCTTCAAATTCATATAAAGACGTGGTGACTAAATACACAATGTAAAATAGTTAGTAAACCACAGAGGAAGTCAATTTTGAATTCCATTATTTTTCCTAAGATATATATGAAAACATGATGGCATTCTCAATCGCATGCTGTAATTTTTGACACAGAATAACTTGAGCAGACTTTCTGCATGTATGCGTTCATAATTCAGCGTCATGGTTTTATTGACTTCCTTTATTCTGATATATTTAAAGCTGAAATATAAAAATGGCTCTTTGTAAATTGCGGTGGCCTTTGGAAAGACATTTAGGTTCATGAAGGGCTTGAAGACGAAGTGAAGTCCTCAAAAATTTATTTAAGCACGTTCTCCACGGATACGTCTTGCCAATTGGGTGTCCTTTGGCTTGATGGTGACACGCTTGGTGTGGCAAGTTGGTGTCATCAAAGAGTCCGACCAAGGTAATAACAAGTTGACGTGAAATTAGAAGTCATTGTAACAAAGTAGAAGCAATAAACAAACTCTCTTTCCAAGTTTTACTTCATGTCACAAACTCCACCTTGCATATTGACATTTCTGTATGCAAGACATTGTAGACACACATTTATTTATTGTTAGCCTTAGGCAGAAAAACGAAACAAGTATAAGCTTGAAGAATGTAATTCACAATGCTTTGGTAAGAATAAGGTGCAACACAAGTAGCTATCTGTGGCACATTGTACACAATGTAAAAGGTATACCAAAAATAGATGGTATCAGCATACACGCATAATGATCGTGATTTTCTGAAATATATCCATCTTGCGCCTTATTTCACCAGATTTTTAAGCTTACCTAAAAAAGTGACATTCACCAAAAACTCGTCTTACCTTGCAGTAATGGTCGTGCAGTACTTCATATAAAATACATAATTATCATAATTAGGCAATAAAAAACTACCTAGTTATTTTTCAATTTATAAGCTGTTGATAATTTTCATTAATCATGAATCGACAAGTGGCTGGGATCTGCTTTTTCCTTGCCATAGCGTTTATCATGGCATCAGCACAAGAACAACCCTTTACCTTGGATGGTGGACCACGGGCACCGTGCCCTTGCGAGCATATTTGTGACGCCGTTTGCGGTTCTGATGGCAAAACTTACTACAACGACTGCTTGCGGAAGTGTGCAGGTCCGTTTTTACATAATATTGTTTTACAAACTCAACTTAAGTTACCATTCTAATTTCCTGACCATTTTTTAATTCTAGGTGTCAACCTAAAGTGCCATTGCTCATGCGACGAATGTGGGAACGATGGCCAATGCTCACCAACAAAAAATTCAGATGATCCATGCGTACCTTAAATATATGACGTCTGAGAAAAATGGATTACATCGCGTAATAATTACTGCTCAATAAATTATTGACATTATGGCACTTATTGTTTCGTTACTTGTATGCCTTGGCTTGTAGAATTATATTTATATGAAAAACAAATAAATAAGCTGTTTCATTCAACTGATGATGACAAATATTGGGAGTAGTGTCTACTTCATTAATTTTTCGGCACGCTTAAAACACACCGTAATGCACAAAATTGTTTGCACATTTGCTAGTATAGTCACAATTTATGATCGCTAATTTGGAAAATTGAATATGGATACTTGGCACTGCGTCAACATAAATAAAAAACGTCTACGTAAAGGGTTGAATAAAGGCCTAAAATATATTTATATGCACACAGTGTAGTCGTGATTTTCTAAAGTATGCTCACAATGCGTACTTTTCCAAACCGTTTAAAAGAAGCTTATTAATTATTTTCCCCTTAAACGTACCCTTCCGCATTTGAATACATAAAAATAAACTTGAGGGTTGGCTTGAGTAAAAGAAAATGCTGATTTGGTTGCAGAGGAAAAATACCGATACAGCTTTTCACGTTTTCTATAGCTGGTAAAATGTCTATTTTTATCATTTTCCCCAGTTAGGAGGTAGTATTTTGGTTGGTTTCCCAACATAAAACCAGTTGTGAAGAGACTTACGTTATCAGCTTGTATCATAACCATTCAGTGAGATACTTCTCAGTTAATCTTATTAAAGACATTCATCTTTTTTTAAGTAAATTTCGTCAGTTTTCGATTTATCAGTTCTCCAAGTAAGGCACTCATTCCTTCAAAATGAAGAAGGTAATGCCAGGCGTCTACATTTTTCTTCTCCTATCAATAGCAGTTGCCGAGCAGCTACAAGGAATTCGCGACTGCGATTGCCCAGCAGTTCTAAAACCCGTCTGTGATACCAAAGGCGTTGTGTACAACAATGATTGCTTACGCAAGTGCCTAGGTCTGTATCAAATTTAACCAGCTTGCTATTACTGCTAAACTCTGCCAAAATCATTAAGAATTGTTAACATATTTTATATTCTTGACTTACAGGTGGAGAGCATCTGTGCGACTGTCCATGTGAGTCTGAAGTGGCATGTAAGATATCCTGTTCCGCAATCAGTTAGATTGGTCAAAGTTTAGCTAAAATTAATAGGAACAGCTACGTGGTACAATGCCATTTTTACTTACTCTTGATTGTCTTAAAATCAAATTTTTTTATCATTACCAGCCTTGTTTCTTTAGCAGAAAGCTCTACAAATACTAATAAACATTTTTGAGTAATCAAGGGTTTTTTCAAGTACTCTTTATTTTTTTTAAATCGTTGCGTCATCATCATCGTCGTGATATTCATGGAACTTCATTAATCTGTACATAAACTAATCAATCTGTTTACAAATTGAAATTTTGATGTTCGTTTCGAGGTACAACGTGTACGAAGGGTATTTTTAGTGTTGCCTAAACATTATAGAAACATAACATTTAGATGACGATGGTATATTCAGGAGTTTTCTGCTTGTTAATGCCTTTCCGTAACTGTCTTCAAAATTGCCCATTTTTGAAATATGCAATTTTGTTTGTATTTGTAGTTGAGAGGCACTTATATGATAATTCGAACATTTTACTTTCACTTTGGGTGAAAGTTCTGACTGTATATACAAGGAGTAAACATTCAATAAGGTTACACATTTCGTGATGATATGAAACTAAAGTATCAAAGTTTGTTTGCATTATGAAAATAATGGATTGACTTTCAATGCTTGTAAAAAACAAAGGAATTGAGTTTAAAGTTAAGTAGAGTTCTTTCAAATGTGTAGGCGCGTGAGTTCTGCGGGTGTTGGAGCTTTTGTTGTTTACTTTTGGTATAGTTTATGCTTAAAAGGTGAAAAGTAGTGGTGTGAACATTATTAAATGAAAAGCTATATTGATTGTAGTTGTTGCATATTAATGAGTTTGTATAATGGCTAATGATGCATACCTCAGAAAATAATGGAAATGCGAAAGTAAAGCATAAACAAATTATCAGGTCTTTGAAACTACAAACGGAAGAATCCTTTTGCTCGTATTCTAATGTTTTACTTTGAGCTAGATGATATGAATATGTACCTTTAGGTTTTTAGTCCAGAAGTACCTGACCAAACATAAGAAATGCTTCATGATTTTGAACAACAAAAGATATTTCGATACTATGCCCATGTCGCAACAAACTTAATCATTTCTTTGAAAAAATTACAAGCCATAACCAAATTATTGATTTTATTTTGGAAAACGTAAAAATATTCAGATCTTCTTTTTTATACTGTTCACTTACATTCCTACACTTTCATTGTATTGTAAAATTAAAAATCCAATTAAAAATTTTATTTATTACATATGCCCAAAATGGAGAGAATTATATTCATACAAAATACTTACTTAAAATCTAAAATAAGTATTGCATCAAATGTACGCTGGGTAATTAGGAATAAGTGCTCCACAATGAATGTTTCATTCAACAAAAAGAATGGCCCACATTTAACTCTAATGGGAGCCATAGCAATTGCCTGTAAATATGCAATTTTCCTGCGACGAATTTTAAACCGGTAGTATTCCTGTCGAGCCAGCTCTACGTTTTTCTTGACCATTTTTACAAATATAACAGGTGTTCTCGTGTACACAATTAGTATGATCAAATAAAATCCAATAAGTGATACTGTAGCAGAAACACAAAAGATGTACGCAATTAGAGGAATTTTGTTGTATCCCTTCACACTTATCCAGGTTAGTATAACGATGGCCCAGAAACAAAATGTAATGACACAATAAAGAGCCGCGTAAATCACTGGTTCTGCAATCTCGTAAAGAATTGCTAACCTGATGTAGAGCTGTCTATACCTTGCCCTTTGATGAATTCTCTTTTTCATTACGTTCAAAATTTCTGAAGCACTATCAAGCCCAATGAGTGTGCATGAAGCTCCAACCATCAGTCCTCTTGTTGCTTCAAATAATGCTGGGGAAAGTAGAAGGATTCTTGCCAGAATTGCCCAAAGAATAGTACTCATTTCTCTGTAGAGCGGATTAGGAAGAAACTCGTGCTCGATGATGTAATATGAGGGATCGAAATCAGTAACGAGACAAATGAGAAGCAAA
This sequence comes from Orchesella cincta, assembly GCA_001718145.1. Classification (NCBI taxonomy): domain Eukaryota; kingdom Metazoa; phylum Arthropoda; class Collembola; order Entomobryomorpha; family Orchesellidae; genus Orchesella; species Orchesella cincta. The sequence goes on along the minus strand of LJIJ01000300.1, from coordinate 137,429 downwards.
AAGTACGGCGCGACAAATGCCCAAAGTGTCAGGAAAAGGAAAAGCATGCTCGAATTTCTTTCCTGGCATTCATTCGCGTTATAATTTATTTGTCCCATTCCCATTTGAAACTCTTCCAATAGATCACGTTCTAGTTGAAGCAATGTGTTAAATGCGTATAATAGGTTTTGCCGGTTTTTCATCGCTATTTGAATCACGAAACACATACAAAAAATTAGAGCCAACGCCATTATTTGGATTAGTAGGTTAAAGCGTTGGAATTCCTTTTTTGGAGAGATGTAGGTATAGGTAACAGACACGTAGGCGCAGCATGCACCCATGAAGGCGATCTCTAGCATTCCCAAACACCATGGAATCCATTTGTAATGCGGTTGGAGCAGTACTATCTCTTTGAAGTCAGACTTCCACTTTATGGGGAAGGGATATATCCAGAAGTAGACAAGCTGCTGGAGTTCGATGCAGAAAATGTGAAGGGGGGTTAACATTTTTTAATGGCTTGACTGTACAGCTAATTTAAATTATAAAACGCTTTTGGAATGTATTCCCTTCAAATGGATTAGTTCCGATTGCAACTATTAATTCAAGTAAGGTTCTGAGGCTACTAAATAACTCCATAAAGCTGTGCCCATTCCTGTCAATATAGAACGTAGATAAGCAACCCTCAGAGTAACCTACATGTAAATATATTCCAGAATTTAAAAGGAAACTTTATTAACTAATCCACAGCCAAATAACGTTCTATATAAGGACCTAAAATTATTTTTCAAACCCTCCCAAATCATGTCAAATATTTGTCCAAATCAGACCTTCATACTTTTTCATTTCAGCACGTATTTTTTACATGGACTTTTGTGAAAATGCTAACTTTTCCTGTTGGTTTGAATTTTTCTAAGGTATTTCAAAGTAGGGACCAGTGAAAGCAGTTTTCTGAAATTTTGGGTAGCTCTATTAGGGGGTAAAGAAAACTAGTAATAGGTTTTCAATTTTTTACTAGTGCGCTGTGTAAACAATAGAAGTTGAATATGCTTCATGCTTTCACGGAATCTTAATAAAAACGGGTAGATAAATATCAAATCTGCCCATTTTATGTTTTATATTATGCTGAATATTTGAATCGGAATAACAATTTTTCAAGAATAAATACATGTACCTCTTCAGGTTTAAAGCAAATTTAAATGGGCAATCGGCAGTAGTAATATTAAGGTACGTATTTTTTTAAAATGTGGTAAGGCTTTTACTAAATTCGTGTTGGTAGTAGGGCTTTATCTACATGTATGGGTACCTGAATTAATAGTTTGTAGGATAATGTGTCTGGTCTACATTTACGTACAGAACGAAGGGATTTGATTGAATTGGAATTCCGTTTTCAGAAGAGGCTTTCATTAAGCAAACCGGTGAAGTATAAATGCACAGGACAAATTTATTTATTGGATAACATTTACTGACACAATTAGTGTAAATGATGCTTATGAATGATAACCTGGAACCTGTTGAAAATTCCTCGTTTTATAAGTGAATATCATTCGATTACTATCAACAACGAATAATAAAGAAAAGGTTACACAAATAATCTTTATTAATCAGATCAATGACAATCTGAGGTTTTAATCTAATGTATGAGTTATGAGGTGCAATGCTTACAGAAAAGAATTAAAGGGTAGAATAACTACAGTTATAATGTAACATGACATTAATTAAGGTTATTGCAGCCTGGAGAAAGCGACACTCTTACTACAGGTGCATAGATGCCAGTGGTATCTCGTCTTATCTTAGCATTCAACTATATACACTATTTAAAATCTGTAATGAGAATGTTCTCAAATATTCTTTGTGTAAGTAAGAACAAGTGTTTCATTTGCGGATATCAAATACAATATAAGCGGTAATATTAACATCAAATTTCACATAACCCCTAGATAATAAATCAATCGTAAAAATTAAAAATCAATTAGAAGAATAGCATCGCATATTCTCTGCGAGATAAGGTATAGCTGATGCGGAGCAAAAGCTTCATCAAATTGAGAAAACGGTCCAGCTTTCACTTTAACTGGTGCAATAGCCTTTGCTTCCAGGCAGGCTACTTTCATCGCTTTGGTTTTAGGAAGTCCTTTATACTCCATCCTCACGCGTTTTTTATTTCTTTCTACCATTTTCTCTAGCTCAAGAGGGACGCGACTGTACATTGGGAGCACAAATAAATAAAATCCTATAAATGCTAATGAGAGTGGCATGCAAACAACATAAACAGAAGTTTCCAGCTTCCTAAAACCTTTCACCGTAATCCAAGCGAATCCCACAACCAGCCAAAAGGCAAATGATAACCCAATATAAATTAGCTTGTAAGCAAATGGCTCCAAAAATTTGTAAAGAAGTGTACACTCAACATAAAGCTGTTTGAACTTTGCATTATTTATAATCGTCGATCCCATAATTTCTACTATGGTTAAGCAACTGTCAAAAAACGCAATTAAAATAGCCATAGTGGCCAATATTGATCTGGTAGCTTCCAAAACGCAAGGAAAAATGATAATGGTTCGGAGTAAGTATGCAAGAAATATTTCATTCCTTTCCCTATTCATAGGATCAGGAAGAAACTCATATTCAAGGAGAAAGTAGACCACGTCATAGTTCGTTATAAAAGCAGCCAGCTGAACTGCAAACGGTGTCCATACACCAAATATTGTGCATAAAATAAGAAGAAATCCTGTTCTCTTTGAGCGAGCAGTTATGCGTTGATGATGTCCGTTTATACTTAATTCTGTCTGGTATTCTTCCAACAATTCCCTTTCCATCCGAAATCCTAGGTTAAACGTGTAAAATATTTCGTGAATACTTTTGAAACCAAAAAATGCGACAGAACACATACAAAAAATAGCAAATGCGCTTGTAACAAATATTATAATATTCACTGGCTTAAAGCTTTTTTGTGGGGAAATGTAGCCATAAAACAATGCCTCGCAACCACAAGTCGCACCGAAAAGGAAAAACCATAGTACTAAAATGCACCATGGAATCAGTTTGTAATACGGCTTTTTAAGATTTATTTCGGTAAACGTTGAATTCCACTTGATAAAAAAGGGATACATCCAATAAAAGAAAAGGCCTTGTAGCTCTATGGCGATTGTGTGGCGATCCGTTAGCATTTTGCAAAATGTGATTAAAATTAAGGAGAAAGTTTAAGTTAGTTGGAATCTAAATTGCTTGTGTATTTATTTGAAGGGAAAATGTTTATGAACAGCCTGTTTAATAGCCTAGAGTACAAATGTATGGAAAAATGAAATTTTAGTTGACCAAAATTTGTATTTTTAGTTTGGTCACTTGTTTAAATTGTTTTGGTGCATGAATAATAGTGTCATGGAAAACAATTTTTGGTTTTTCATGTTCAGAACTACCTAAATTGTGATTTTTAAGACTTTTAAACAGTTTTTGAGGTACTCTTCATAGAATTCAAACTCTTGTTTTTATTTGAACAAAAAATTAATTTTCCCACTAATCCACTGTTTAGCTTCATTTCTACTGTCCATGAAAATCACCTCTTGTCTTCAAAAAGGTTTATAATGCTAACAAATGTTCCACTTTCAGATTTGATAGGTTGTCCAATAAATATAGTAAAATTCATGTACATAGTTTCTCATGATATGTAAAACTTCAATACATTTCAATACTACATGTAAAAAGAACTCTCTAGGAGTACCTAAAAATTAGAATCAATTGATTTTGCCCTTAAATACACTATTTTTTGTTGAAGGGAAGTTTAGTTTTTGTACACATTGCATATTCACAACTAGATTATGATGAAATGATGATGATGATATGATTCATGCTGAGAGAGTGTCAACTACAAATAAATTTTCTTTCGTGTTTACTCACTTGCAAAATTGGCATCGCGCATCATCACCGTACAGGAAGAAATATGAGCATTTATGGCATCTCTCTTTTAAAAACTTGGAATGGATTCAACTCGCGTTTCCAAAACATGTACAATGGAGGATAAGCTTTTCAGTGTCAAAACTAGACACGAAAAAACAACCGTGAGGCTTCGAATACCTTCTAAGAAGGACGGCAAATGAAAGACTACTCGAAGAATATCTGCCATGAATATGGATCCCATTTCCCTGTACATTGGATTGGGCAAGAAATCGAATTCAAGAATAAAGTAAGTCACGTCGTAGTTGGTGACGAGCATCACGAAAATCATGAAAAAGGGTGCAAAAGGAGCTAGTGCATTAGCCCACAAGAGAAGATAACCAAAAACCTTATGTTGAGTTGATACATTACCCATTGAATATTCTAGTGGTTTGAGAAGAAAGTTAAATTTCGTTTTTTCGTATTATTGTTAATAAACATATTATTCTTAATTTTAATATTACCATTCAAAATATCCAGCTCCAACTGTGGGGTTGTATTGAAGACGTAGAGTGTTTCATTTATGTTCCTCAGCATTTTTAGGGCGACTGCACAAATGGAAAAGCAAATGACTGGGACAACGGTTAGCAGGATTAGGTTCACCTTTAAAAATTCCTTCCTTGGACTGATCCAAGCATACATTAGAGATGCGTAAATGCAAGATACGCCCAGCAAAAATGTTCCAAGAGTTCCAAGTCCCCACGGAATACAGTTTAGGTAGGGCTTCCTCAGAACTACGCCAGAGTAAGTGGCGTTCCACCTGTATCGAAAGGGGTACATCCAGAACCAGGCTAGTTCCTGGACTTGCATTGCAAACACATGCAAGTCAGTCAACATCTTGCAGAATGATTCGCAAAGTTTGGAGCTTTGATTATCTCCCTCGCTGATGTTCAGGGTTACTGCTTACGGTTTATGTTTCAGTTGGTGAAAGATACATGTTTACGACGACGAGTTTTCACATTGGCTAGGCTTTCAGAATTATTGATACGTCTTGTTTATAAAATTTTTTAAGTACCTTAAACTTCATGTAGGAAGTCGTCAAATATTTGGATATGAAACACTGCAGAAACTACCTTAAAGTTTATAGCTCAGCTGAAAACTGAGTTTTTGCCTTGTAGACTAAAGAATAACAAACATATTGCTACTGAATAATTTTTACATGCCGAGTGAAAATCAAATCCCCATTATTGGCATAAGGTGGCACCTTTTTTAAATAACCTCATTTAAAAAAATCAATCAAATGAATATTTAAGAACTTTAAAGTCATGAAAATGTGAAGAGTATTTCCTTTTAAAATTGAAAAACCTATAATTTGTTGAAAATTCCCTCACGTAGGAAATCTATCCTTAATAACCGTCAAATTTCATTTCGAATTATGATCACAGAAAAAAATTCAAGCCAAGTGGTTGTAATTCTCCACAATATGGGATATTATATTTCTCCAAACTTCAAAAATGATTAGGTTCACATAAACTATGATATTTAATCATTCAGTCCATAATAAAATCAGAGTGCAATTCGTGTGAGGAAAGGCATTATAAAATAAAGTAACATATTTCCCCAATGATTGAAATAAAGAGAAACACTATAGCATTGAAAAATATGTATATTATATAATCATTTAAAAATCACAGATAATAAAAAACCATTTAAACATACAAAAAGTAAATTGTACCATATTTTTAGTAAAAGTCAAAGATTAAAATAGCATCAAAAACCCGTTGCGTAATCAAAAACAACTGGTCCTTAATAAACGTTCCATTTAAGTAGTAAAATGGTCCATATTTAATTTTAAGAGGTGCGATAGCTTTCGCTTCCAAATATATTGCTTTCCTATTGTTGGTTTTCCACATGTAATACTCCTTCCTTCCTCGTTCCACATTGTTTTCGACCATTTCTGCAAGCTGAACACACGTAATCCCATATTTCAGAAGCATGAATAAGTAGAATGCAATTACGCAAGTGGTTGATATTAAAGAGCAGAAATGAATCAAAACAGACACTTTGTTAAACCCCTTCACACAAATCCAGCTGAATATAACAATGGCCCAAAAACAAAATGTGAGAGCGAAATAAATCAATACATTCACTACAGGTTCTAAAACCCTGTGCATTAAAATCAACTTTGTGTAAGCCCTGTTAAACTCGGTATTTCGGTGGATGGACTTGCTCAAAATCTTTACTAGGGAATTACACGTATCTAGAAGAACCAGCGCACAAGACAAGATCACTGTTACTGCTCTGATGCCTTCGAAAAAGCAGGGAAAGTGGAGAAACGCTCGGAGAGCCATAGACCAAAATATTGTGTTTCTTTCCCTTACTAGCGGACTGGGCAGGAATTCAAAATCCAAGATAAAATAAACGACGTCGAAGTCGGTTAGAAGTATTATTACAGTTAGGAAAAATGGAGCCCATATTGCCCCGGCGTTGCATAATGCTAAAAGAATTCCAGAAAGTGTGCCTTGTATCGTATTTCTATCAATGTTATATTCTGGAAAAACAAAGGAATCACAATTTTTTATGACTTCAAAAAATTGGCAAATTATTGATTGAAAATTGATGTACCTTCCAACAATTCAGTTTCCAGTTGTAGGGCAAAATTGTATACGTTTATTGCTGACTGAGCATTTCTCAGCATAACCTGTGTCACCTCGCATATGCAGAACAAAACCACAGCGGTGATTCCCAAAATGATGAAGTTCACCCTGAGAAACTCCTTGCGGGGTGCTATCCACCCATAAACTAACGAAGCGTACGCACAGGCAAGCATTGTTAATATGATTCCAACCATTGCAATTCCCCAGGGAACCCATTTGTGGTAGGGCTTTAGCAAAACTACACCAGTGTAAGTGGTGTTCCACCGAATAGGGAAAGGATACATCCAACACCAGAATAATTCCTGGAGTTGCAAAGCAAAGATGTGGAGCTCAGTCAACATTTTAGTGAAGAATGTGGTTATTCAAATCCGAAAAGAGTCATTAAGACAAGTCACTGCTCAAGCAAAAGACCAAATGTTAAAAAGCGAGTGCAGAGAAAATACAAAAATGAAAAAATGCAAAGGTACCTGGAAAAATATGTCCTTGCAATGGCATGAAATTGTATTTTCATGATATGTTACAACTTATTACGTTTCTTTGAAATTTCCGGTAGCTACACATGATATTTTAACTCATAAAATCGAATCCACGTGGACGGTGTTTTAATGTGCAGGGTGGTTCAAAGCCATACCAACTACGACTTATAAAAATCACGCAGCAACTGTTTTAAGTATCTTGAAATAAAATGAAGGTACTGAGGTACCTTCATATGTGATTTGCCTGGCAGGTTATTGAAATTCTTCCAGAAAATTCTTTGAGTGGCGCCTGGTGATATAAGAACTACCTTGGAATCCCATGAGAAAGCATTTATTTTATAAGATTTTTTAAGCAGGCAACAACGTTTATAAATATTACTGGATCAGTTGTGCTTTGCTTTTATATTCCAGAAAGAAGAGTGCATGAAATCAAATAAGAAGAATTTCGTTCAAACTTAATTAACTTCAGAGCTCGTTACTAGTTTTTATTATTAGTATGGAAAAATATGTATGCATCAAACATCATTGATATCATAAGATGTAATATCCGTAGAGTAGTAATCCAAAAAAAAGTCTACAACTGCTCCATAACGAAAGATAATGACAGAATCGAGTACAAAAAAAGCTAAAATAATATTTTGTTGGCTCATGTTTATTTTTTTAATACGTTTTATTGTAGACTTTTGGTATCTGACCATATGAATATACAAAGCAACGTCCTTGTGGCAATACTTAACAGCTAATTTTAGTACATAAGTCATAAATATAACAACGAGAATGACAGAAGAGATGCCTATAAGTATGCTTATTTGAATCATGCATGTGAATATGGGTCCGATTCTACCACGTCCCCAGTTGTAAAAAAAACTCTGTAACCACCATTTAAACTAGAACGTGAAAATATGATGAATATAGTTTAAATTGGAACTACTCAGAAAGAGACGCACAACTTAATTCCGTAAGAGAGTAATATTGTTTACCTTTCCCAATATATCTGGCTTCCTAGCACTACATTACGAGAAAGTTGAAAACATCAGAATTAAAGGTAGGAGCTCTTATTACCCCCATGAGAACTTTCTCCTCTCTAGGTCCCTCTGCTCCTCAATGGATCCATTTGTAGAGTGGTTCTCGTAAAACTATGCCTGTGTAAACGGTATTAGACCAAAATGATAAAACGAACCCCCTGTTAGAATGGTTCCTGGAGCTACAAAAATACAAATTCTACGAATTCTCGATCAAGTTAACTCACGAAACTGCATTGAAGTCTTGATGTGAGAAATCTGGTATGGATAAAGTACCAATATAGGCTGAACAACCATCAAGTATAATCTTGTCAAAAAGGTATATCTATTTCCAAAAACCAAACAGTAACCTTTATAGTACCTTAAAATTAAATTGAATACATAGTATGATCAAGTATTATAGTATATAATTATTTTGGTATAACGCACATTGATTTGCAAAACGAGTTAATGGAGCGGTGTCTGGTGATGAAACAGCTACCTAAACTATTGCAAGCATTTTATTTTCTAGGAATTCATATAACTATTGCATAACTTTCACCTAAGCTCGCTTCTGTACGGTAATTACTTAAAACATCAATAAATGACAGATATAAAATAAAATGGGAGAAATTTTCAACGAAAATCAATTATGAGAATAGCATCAAATATCCGCTGAGTAAGAAGAAACAACTGTTCTCCAACAAAGCTTTCATCCAAGTAGTAAAAAAGTCCTACTTTAACTTTAAAAGGAGCCGCAGCCCTTGCTTCCAAATAAATTCTTTTTCTTGCATTGGTTTTGAGCTCGTAATAACTCTTTCGTGTGAATTTTCTATTTTCTTCCACCAATTTTGCAAGCTCTGTGGGAATGTGGGCGTACATAGGAAGGATGATCACGTAAATCGTCAAGCATAAAAATGTGACAGGAACGCCAAAGACGTAAACACTATGGGGCATTTTGCGAAAGCCCTTTACACAAACCCAGCTAAGTCCTACTATAGCCCAAAAGCAGAAAGTTAAAGCGCAATAGACCAGAGTGTAAGCAACGGGCTCCAAAATCTTGTACAAAATCAAAATGAGCGTGTAAACGCGTTTGAATTTTATAGGATTGTTTTGAGCATTAATTTGGCCCAAAATTTTAACGATAGTCAACACACTCTCAAAACAGATAACAAAGCAGGATAGATACACAATCAAGGATCGCGTCACTTCAACACAACAAGGGAAATGGAAAATGATTCGGTAAACATACGTTAGGATAATTGTGTCTCTTTCTCTATATGTTGGTTTGGGAAGAAATTCATACTCAAGGAGAAAATGTACCACGTCCAAATCAGTGAGGAAGATCAGAAAATATAATACGAATGGAGTTCCAGCTGTAAAAACTGTGCAAATCAAAATAAATTTGGAAGATAAAGAGGAAACTCGGTTCTGGGGAAAGTTTTCCACTTCTATGAGCTCTCGCTCCAATGAAAATAGGGTGTTAAAACAATAAAGAGTTGAGTGAATATTTCGTAATAAGGCTTGAATAACAATTAGAACGCAGGAGTGAAATACGCTGAAGAACATTAAAATAACGAGGTTCAGCCGGAGAAAGTCTGGCCGTGGGGAAATGTAGCTGTAAGTTATAGATGCGTAATCAGCTGCAACACAAGTCAGGAATATTCCAAACATTGATATGAACCAGGGTATTAATTTATAGGTGGGTGTTTGTCTTATTAGTTTAGTGTAACTAGGATCCCATTTAAAGAGAAAAGGATACATCCAGAACCAAAGGAGTTCTTGGAGCTGGAGGGCGAAAACGTGAAGCTCGGTTAGCATTTTAGAATACTTTAGTTAATAGAGAAATTGTTCCAAAAAGATCTACTTGTTGGCCTTCAGTAGCAAAACTATTCCAACACAAAAAATTTAAAACAAAAGTTCAAAAAAATTTAAGCAAGTCCAATTTTAGAATCATGTAAAGATGACATCATATTTCATGTAAATTTAAAAATCCATTAAAATTCACAAAAATAAAATGTAGAGTTGCTGCAAACAAATAGAAAAGGTATCATGTAAGACAAAAACATGTCGTCCATGATGTATCACATTCAGATATATGAAATGTTGTGCAGTATAATTCCCTCCGTAACATATTGAAAGTGTGCGCTAATATCATGCGACATTATGAAAAACTGTGTGGCTGGTATCTAATCCGACAATATCAATTCTATGTGCTAGTATAAAGCAGCATCTGCATTTTGGGGCTAAATGAGACGCGTAATGCAATAAGAAAGCCTGATTAATTTTTATCACTTGCTTGGCAACGTTTCCATCGAAATCCGTTTTGTGGAGGCAAAGTTATGGGCACGATTATGGTTTCCCAGTCTGCAGAAGTCGCATGTATAATCAAATCATTTGAAGCGGTTTCTTGGAAAACGCTAGGGTTTTCCTATGTGGAATGATACCTAGCACATACATTTCATCTATCTGAATTTGATACATCATGGACGATGTTTTATTTTTATTTATTTTATTTTTATTTTATTTTTCCTGCATGTTTCCCAGAGCATGAAACCAAATGCAAATTTAAATTTAAAAGAAATATTGATTTCCATTAGGCGAGTAATAAAGAATCGTATTATATTGCAGCTGGGAATATTCACTTGTTGGTTTTCCCTTAATAAATGAGTCCTAAACCGACAACGCAAAATGGAAAGGAATGGTTATTCCACAGTTCTCTGTTCCTACAATAAATGTAGGTAGGTTGCTTCTATCATATAAAAATCATCAATACAGTCACAGCACGTAGGAAATGCAGAGAATAGTAGTAAGCCGTATAAAGTGCCACTTTAACAAAGGAAACGTCAAATGTGTAGCTGCGAGTAGGAAAGGTATCTGTCAGGTGGCGTGGGCTACGAATTGGTATAGATGCTACCTACTAATCCCATAACAAAGTAGTATCTTTGGAGAACTACCTGAATTTTGTAAATGCAAAATGTTTTATGAATAAAGAACACATGAAGTGTGCATCGTTTTGATTTCCCAACTTTGGATTTGCTAAAAAAATTAAACGGTTGTAAATTATTAGCTAAATATAAGGTAGGGTTTAATATTCGGTAAAACTGACTGGGTCGCAAGTGAAGCACAATGAGGTTCAGTGCAAGAAAGGTTAGCCGTAGGAAATATAATAATATTCACATCATTGATGCATCCCGCTTATACCCAAACATTGTTGATGCGACCAGGGAATCCATTTGGAGATAGGCTTTAGCAAATCATAACTCTTTTTAAAGAGAAATATGTAGATCCAGAACCAATTGAACGTGATTGGCACAATAAAGAAGCAAGATAGTTTTTGTCCTACCTTTGCAAACATATTATTAATAAGAAATAATTTAAATAGCTCACTTATTTTTTTATTATATTTCCGACATTGAATCCAGACACATAGAATAGAACACATCATAAATAACTAAAAAGAAGCATTTAAGTGAAATTGTAATTTATTTAAATAATTTAACTCCAAAAAAGTATTCATGTTCCACACGCCTTTTCCATACAATAAATCTCCATGCATTTTCCTATCCAACCTTTGCATATCAGCAACAACCTAACCCATTTCACCTGAGCCGTTCTGATGAGTACAAGCTAAAATTCCAATCTTTCCAACTCAAAACTAATGGGAAAGGAAGGGTAGAACCCAAAAAAGGACTCGTCCCACACAAGTCAAGTCCCAGTCATTGCTTCCAAACGGACGACTCCACTTTGCTCCTCATCCATCCTCAAAACAACCTTTCCCATCTTCACTCCCTAACAAAACGGCACACTCCAAAACCTAAACCAGTTCACTCCAGTTCCAATCCAGTTCCAAGACTTTCTCTCTGCTCCTCTTCCTGAATACATTGTACCCTCTGCTCCGGTGAACCTCTTCGCAAACAAAATTCATATTTAGAAAAAAGAACTCTTCCAAAACAACATAATAATATATATGATTCCACTCAGCATCAAACCTGGCATATGATACTCTATTATGAGTGATCCCTGCCAATTCCCATCCTGACTTTCTCTACTGCTGCTGCTGGAAAAAGTGAGGAGCAGGTAGCTCTCTCCCATGATGATATTGATGATGCGTAAAAGAGGGCAAAAGAGTAACACCCGGAAAAGAAATCAGTTGCTATATTTTTTCTTCTTCCCATTCCTTTCCATTTGTCCTTTGTAGAGCCAGGTCCTCATTTCCTCCTCTCCGTTCGTTAGCATCCTGAGAAAGGGCAATGCCCCACCGAACCCAGAGCAAAGCACGCTTCAACCCAATCTATCTCTGATCAGCATCACCCTTTTGGCTTCCTTAAGTCCACATTTTAAACTCAACCTCATCCTTCCAACCTGGTTGGGTATAAACTCCATCTTTGACTCTCTTTTTCTAACGGCAGTTGTCGTAAAGCTCCATTTAGTTCACACAATCACTCACAAATAAATAATATGTACCTTCTTCCCATCATTATTGGTATCGTCCAAGAGAACAATCACCTTCTGCCCTGAAATCCCGTAAAAACACAGTTTTGTTTATGTGTGCTTGGAAAAGAGGAGGAGAGGCGAGTGCGTACTGTAACGTAAAAGGCGAGTGCGTGAGCTCTCTGTTGTAGGAGGAAAAAGAATGCAGACAAACACACTCATGCCAATGCTCTCAGTTGGGTTTGTTTCATACATTCAGTTCACTTCCGCACACAAAGCGAGTGAGTTGCATAACGGGATGCTTGTCTAACTGTTGTCCATTGCACTATAACTGATATTTGAGGAGAGATTCAACGTCCTTGTAGCAAAAGGGCCTTGGCTTGAGCTCATCATCAACTTATTATGAGGTTATTACAAGTCGACAGCCAACATGATAGAGTTTGTTGAGCTGTAGGCTTGTATCAAACTGCAGTGAGGGATCAGCTCAGTTCATTCAGCTTGCAGAAACTGCAGTTGGGTACGTTCAACGCTGATCATAACTGTTTTGCAGAGCATTGAAATCATCTCCAATTCAAACCAAACCAATGTCCTCCAATGCCATCGACTTATAATGCACTCTGAATGAATGTAGGCTAATATGAAAGACGACCACCTTCCTTCCTCCGCTTCTTGTCCGTTGACTTATGGGCTGAAAAAGAAATGAGAGGCCGACTGATCTGATCCCATTTCCGGGCGCTGACTTTGTCCCACCGTTAGAATATCTTTTTTTGACCGCATTCTTGGAATTTGGAAGAGTTGAACTCTCCTCTTTCCCGTTCAAAGAATCGATAAGCTTTTCCGAATAAAAGGTGTCATTGACTTGCAATCCCAATGCAAATAATGTTGTTTTGGAAAAGATTTTCCTCGATTGCAAATAAATTTATGATAAATATTAATGTCATTTTGTAAATAAATAATGACAATAAACCTCCTTGGACAAAAGGGCAGGGCGATGCTCTCTCAACTAAAATGGTATGGAATAGGAGAGGAAACGAAGATGAGCAAATGTTAGTGGAGCAGGTCAAAACACAAAAATTTTGTTTAATTATTACTCAACGGTGCATTGCTCCTCATGATTTTATTTGGGGAAGAATGCGTGTCAAAGGAAATACGGTGATTTGTCAACGAGTTCATGAGTACAGTGCTCTCTTTGGTTTTTACGTGATGCATTCAATTCTTAGCATAAATAAACCATTTCATTTCGTCCACACGTGTCATCAACTCGTCTTGTCTTGTTTATTTTGGGCTGGGGGACAAATATTTGTGAGACAAAATTTAGAGCATCGAGGACAATGGCTTTGGGGACATGATCCGAATCTGATTTGAATTGCAAATGAATTATTATGACCCAAGCCAGTCCACTGAACTGGAGTGACTTTTAACCTGGAAGGAAAAGGAGAGAATCATTATGGAATGAACTCTGCGTGTGCTGCGTAAGTTCTGCACTTGTTTAGCTGCAGCTACGCATATTCTGCATTTATTGCGTGTAGAAAAAACTGGGCTCATAAAAAACTCTATTTGGGTCTGCCAGACAACGCCCACGCTTGTCAAAAGTATGAGCTATGCATGTCATGAAATGAGCAGGAAAAACATTTACAAAGCGAATGTGAGGCTTCTTCTTTACAAGCAACCGCAAACGATAATGTGATGGTGTCATCGACACTGCAACGCTGAAGCCAATGAGTCCAATAGATTTGGATCCAAAAAACTCCTCTGCTCTCAATGGGTGTCATTAGCATGGCTAAATAACTCTACATAAACAAGTGAACCTTTTGAACCCCCAAAAAACATTTTCATTTAGTTAGAAACCACAAAACTGAATGAACTGACGTTTAGCAAGAAGCCCCAGAGGAATTGCAATTATTCGCAATCTTTTTTGCAAGCTGGTGAGCATAGCACTCTCTCAAAGCAAAGTAAAATCCAAGTGAGAAGGTTTATCCCAGCGTGCCCCACGTTTATATACAATTTTATTTTTGCAAGCTCGTTCCCCTGCGAGTTGGCGAGTGCAAAATGAGAAGAATCCACCAAGCTGTAGAGCTTCGCTGTAGAGGAGTATGGTTTGGAATGGGAGCAATTGGATGAGCACAATATTTGTCGAGGGTGGGGTTGCGTTGCAAGCTCCTATCCTTGTGAAGCACAGGCAAGAGCTTGCAATGCTAATTGTATGCTAACCCTTTTTTGACTCTCTCTCGCAAGTGGGAAGCAAACCCACTCGATTTTGTGATAATGGACTCGACCACAGCCAAGCTGAGCTTTGCAAAGCCACTCGCAAAGTTGAGAACGAGAAGGGGAGAGAACGACCTGCTTGCTAAATTGATGATGCTATATTTTTGTTGATGTGTTTCTTAAAGGAATTTCGAAAGAAAAGGAAAGTGAGTGGGATATATTTAGGCTTGCATTAAAAATATATGAATGTATTGTTCTTTGCTCCCGATTAATTTTTCATGATGATATATAGCGAGTTGCCTGTATTGTAAATACGTTGCGGAATCACCAGCTAGTTCAACACTCTTTTAGTCCCATTTCAAAACCGTGGTGGTTCTGTGTTTTGAGAGGAGAGTGCAAAGACCATTCTTTGGCTCATTACTTTATATTTGTCAGCAGGATTTCATAGCAATGTGGTAGGAGCCGTGTGTACGGCTTTCAAAGAAAGGTTTCCGTAATAATGCAATGAACTTTTTGGTATGGCATAGCAAAGCGAACAAATACAATGATATGCTAAAGCGTTGAGGAACTTTGTGAGAGTTTGCTTTGCGTGCGTTGTGTTCAAAGCTGGTCGGAGCTCATTCTATGTTTGTTGCTTTGCTGGGAAGGAAGCAGAAATGTTCATAAGAATGTGAAACTCAGCGTGTGTGGGAGCATACTAGTACATAACGTTGCGTTTTTAAGTTTCCTTTATCTCTAGTTGTAAAAACCTTTTTGAGCAATAATAGCTAGATGTATCCCGGATTTTGGTTTCTGAAAAATTAGTCATTTTTCGAGCTATCTAAATAATTATATGAAAATTGAAAAAAAGTAAATGTTGGCAGTGTTTAGTGCAGAATACTGTATACGTTCAAATGGGGAGAAGTGAGACTCTTTGAAAAATTGTTGAAAAAGCTAAGATATTAAGTTAAATCGCTTAGTGTTTTCTTGTGCATAATGCAGTTTCAGGATTTTTAAATATTGTGTAATAACAAGTTTTCAACTCAGAGTTCTTTTCAAAATTGCAGTGTATTTTTTAAATTATTTATTTGCTAATTTCCAGGAATTGAAATAAGTTAATATAACTCAACTCATCTATTGTAATTTTTGCTTGTTGTTTCCTGTGTTTTTCTTCAAAATGTGACAAAAACTGAGATGTTTCTATGAATCTAAATATACCAAAAATGCTCCAGAAAAATAATGAATGTACAACTGATGATCGTGCTTCGTTTTCCATGCAATTTGATGATAATATGATATAAATGAATGATGCTTACCATACCTAAAACGAAGTCTATTTAATATAATTTCTGCTGGAACTGCTGCTGCTATGTATCCTATTCGGGACAAAAGAGCGAGAACCTCTTTATCGATTATCAACCAAAACACTTGCTTCCTTTACTCTCTTTTGCTAAACCATCCAAACTCATTCTGACACGCTTTACTTTTTCGCACTTGTCACGCTGCTCTGTATTCCATAGTTCTTTCGTCAACATAAATTATACCCATTAGCATTCTCTACTTTTGCATCCAATTCATCACGACTGACTCACTCCCTCGCTCTTATTTTCCAGTGGGTCATCCTCCTAATCAGAACTGACATGACATACAAAAATAAATAACGAAGCCACCAAAAATCGTGCTTGATCCACCCTCTGCAAAGACCTCCTTTCCTACATCCAAATCCAACTCATCCTTCGCAGCCACGTCCTCACTCTCTCCTCCGGCCTTAGCTCCGTTGCACGCTCACATTGTCCTCCATTTCATTTCCGCTCTGCTTTCCTTAAACAATCTCTCTCAAAAGGACAGACACGATGAGAGTGACATGAGAGGACACTTTAATCCCTTTTCTTAAGGAAGAGTCCAATTCCTTAATTTACTCCACGTGCTTAAAATAATAGCCGAATCCAAGGGCCATTCGCTTCTCAACCTGACCCAAAATAGATTCCATTCTTTGAAAAGGCCGAGTTTGGCAGTTCAACGACATTTTAACACCGGACTAGATAAGACACATAGTTTCAAACGGCCAAAAATGAAAGTCTAGCTAGCCAGGTGTCGAAATTTGCATTGCAAAAAAGCCCCACGTTATTTTTGGTCAACAGTATTATTATTACAAAATCTTTGAGCTAATGGCACATGACATGTGAAGCTGCAGCTGCATACAAATAAGGTACACGACCTGCTCTGGGCTGAGCTCGAGAAAAAAATAGACTCTTCTCAAATTATTAACGATGATATTAAACGGTAAACCATGATTTGATCTGATAATCATCATTTGTTTGTGTTTCTATCCTCGATTGTCAACCCAAGCCGAAAGTGGGAAAGGGGATCAGGCCAGTGGCCATGTCACACCGTCTTTCTTTCGTGTTTGTTTGATGGTAAATGAAAGTGACAGTAAAAATGTGTTTTATGAGTATTAAAACTCGCTTCAAGTTTCATCATCACAACATCTCCGCCTTTCATTTTAGCAATGCAGAGTCTGCTCCATTCATAGAAATAGAAAGACAAGGTGATGTACAAATAACTCAAGGTATCTTGCGCCACAATGGCTACACGCGTGGAGCCCAGGTTGAGACTGCGCTCTCCCAAACAATTTATTGTCTAAAATGGGAGAATTAGGTTAAGCATGGAGGAAAGAGGAGCAGCGCGCCTCGCAAATGGAGGTTACGAGGCTAAGTCATCCTGTTGAGTGGGTCATGGGGGACGAAGAATGAAACGAGAGCGGCTCATGAAATATATTTTTAAAAAGTCCATTTTCAATACCGGCATGATTTTTAATTGCCCATGAAAAAAACAAGGGGTAACGCGCTGATTCACCAATTTTGTCATCAAAAAACCAAAAATGAATTGGACCGGAACTCCCCAATTGATGATGATGACAAACAAAATTATTGGAGAGAGTTGGGGAAATTGAGATCAGTCGAAAGCTCAGCTTTTCTTCTCACTTTTGCTCCACAAATCCCCTTTGGTTGACCTGGAATTCTAGAAAGGGGGAGTGAAAACGTTTGAAATGCTGCTCTCGATAAAAAATAATTTCCAAAACGAAAGTCGGAAGTGTTTCTCAAGGAAGACAAAGTAGTAAATGAAGTGATTGCTTATTATTACATTAGAACCATGAGCATTTGTTGCTGCTCACTCACAAAAAAGAACTTTCATATTTTCCCAATTTCCCCTTGCACTCTGCTTATTAATAAGATTGTGATACATTTTCTATTTGAGAATTCTTGTCTGCTCAATTTCCAAATGAAATTTTGCTCGTAAATTTGGAACAAAAGTGAAACCTCCTGAGGAAAAGGGTTACATAACCATACTTTCTTATAGGAAGTAAAATATATCGTTTCTCTTTTGTTTGCTTAAATATAAATTTCTTATCAAAATGTTTCCTTCCTACTTTCCAAATTTTGTGATATCATTTAATTTCCTGCTTCCGTCTTTCTACAGCGTTCTTTTTAAAATAAATATCCGTTAACATTTAAACCAGGCCGGCAACCGGCCAATGCATCAAACTGTACTTAAGAGTACTAAAGGGCATTGAATCTTGAGTCATCACCAATTTATCCTATCCATTTCCCCCAATTGAATGTAATGACCGACAACACGAGGTTTACTTGATTTCAACAACCTCTCAACCCGAATATTGGGTTCACCATCAGTTTAATGAAATGAGCTGCACTCGAGAAGACGACAGCAAGTCAACTGCCTGAACTTGGATTACATCATCAGTATCAATATCATTATCATCCTGTTATGAGCTCATGATGTTGTTGCACTTGATAAACATAATGTGCATCAGTATATTCATATCATTTTTCCACTCCGCCTCGTTGTCATCATCCTTCTACAAATTAGCTAACAATGAACTCCTCTTCAACGAGACAAAACGAGATAGCTACGGAAGTTCATCCTGGCTTAGTTTGGTTTCATTATGATAAAGAGGAATGCACTCGACGGTCCTCGTAAAAAAGTGCAGTTAGAAGAACCGCAAAGAGCCGACCACCGACCTTCTGTCTGATCCTATTTGAAACAGGTTTAGTTTGCAAACAATGAACTGGAGTGGAGGCCAGAGGAGGCTGCTGCACTGTACCAATCCCGTTGGGAGAGACCAAGCACCTCGTGCTCTGCTCAAGTCAACGTCTCTCAGTCTACTGAACTGTGCAGGGAACTCAAAATAACTGTGAATGCAGCAGTCAATTCATTCAACAATGCAGTGCGTAAACAAACTCTCATAAACCACATTAAGCACTGCATTCCAATGCAGTTAGTTATAAGCACAGTCCATTTTACCCCATAAAAAAGGGGTGCATTAAAGATATAAACATTCTTATTCCTTCAACAATCCAGTCCACTTTAAGTTAACATTGTTAAAAAACCAAACAAAGTTGAAGGGAGGGAAGGAAAAGAAACAGTCAAGGAAGCCAGACTATGAATGAAATTCACGCCAAATGCATTCTTATCTCAATTATTATGTAAGAGCGCTCTCACGCTCGCTAGCAAGACGAGGAAGTGGCTACGAACAAAAAAACAACTTTTACATAATAATTTCAACAATGCTGCTGCTGCGTGCAATGTAATTGAACCCTTTCACATCATAATGTTTGACTAAAATGGGGTGCTATTACATAATAATATTTCTTGCATGGTTTGACTCCCATTCACTCACTTGTTGAATGCATCTAAATTTCATATATGGGGATTTCACGACAATCCATTACATAATAATTTTTTATGAGAACTGCTCACAATAGAAATGTGAAATCTGAAGGTAACTCAGTAGTTTGACGTCGTTTACTATCTTTTTATACAAAAAGAAATTGTAGAAAGTGCTCCTTCCTGCTGGAGAGTCCTTAGAGAGCTGCTGCTGACCCAGAAGCTCGTAGCTTGACCCATATTTGCGGAGGAGAGATCGATGAAAGCTCTCAGAGTGAAGGATGGAGCAAAAAGAGATATCGACTGAAAGTGGACTAAGGATAAATTGGTAGTTGAAGTAATAATGACAGTCGTGCAATATGGTGGGGAAGTTATGCATGTTTTTATGTAATAAAGAGAGCTCCTACCTTCATATTTGAGATATTCTCTCAAGGCATTCCTTTCGACTCATTTCCTTGTTGGAATGAAAGCGAAAGTGAGTCCTTTCTGATCTAGTTTGAGATGGAAATTTCATAAAATGACCTGGTTTAGTCGAGAGAAACCGTTGAAATGGCTCAAAGTAGAGCTGAACTAAATGGAGCGAGCTTTCATATAAAAAGGGTTCATTTTTTCAGGGTAGCCTCAAGCCTCAAGCGAAAATCATAATGAAATTTAAATGTAGACTAATAAAACCCTGTTTTAATCCTTCACCTATTTACATAACTTTTGCCATTGGAGTCAAAGCATGTGGAGGAGAGTGCATGCAAATTAATACCAACAATACAAACATGATAGTTGAGACTGAGACCAAGATCAGAGCTTCTCGCGTTCACTTTCATATATATTAAGTACATAGCCAATTAATTGAGTGGATGACTGCGCAAAAATAAAAAGGAAGAAGAAGGACTCTCGCTTATTTGTACCTTGTCCTTTTCCATTTTATTTTTGGCACCACTACTCAGTTTTGCTTTGACCCTTTCATGATGAATGTCACACTCTTGAGCTCTGAGATGAGACTAAGGATGAACAAACTGATTGAGGATATGCCCATGTCGCGTATAAAGATGTGGTCATTGTCACAAGAGGTTTGAGGGATTTTGGAGAGTTGGAATGAGTTCAAAGCCATTTTCAAAGTCAAGGTTTGAACCTTCCATAATGAAACGGATGTGGATTGGAATAAGAATGTATTTGACCTTTCCAAAAAGAAGTGCAGACCATGATAATACTCATATCCATTTATGTAGCAACTAGCTTTGACCGTTCGTTGACCATGCATTTTATATCTAATTTTATTATGGATATGGTTGCTTGCGTCAGTCATAAACTCATGATGATAATGATAAAGAGTGGCAAATTAAGAATAACCTTCTGCCAGCCATGGACACGCTGACCTTAACCATGAGCAAGGAGACTGTGATGTGATGTCGCATTTTTAATTGTGATCCAGCCCAGTAACCCCCTAAAATTGGGAATAAAGTTAACCGGAAACAACTGTATATATTATAAAGCCACAAATTTATTTGTCTTCATTGACAGAGTCAATTAGTTCTAATGGTCGAGGGGAAGAAGCCCTGATCAATCAGACGAGAGAGCAACCTCGAAAAGCAGACAGCAACAGAGTGAGCTATATGAACAATAAAACGGTATAATTTTCATTGGAACGGGGCGGACCTATAGCCTCTCTGTTTAAAATGGAATGGGAGAGTGGAGAAGTAAGTAAATGTACCCATTTTTAAGCATAGCTGCTGCTTAGCTGCCTGCTCGGCTTCAGTTCAGTTGAACTCGGTCGGTTGGAGCGCTCGGTAGGAATGGTGATGATGATGATGATGGTGACCTTCACAGCAGAAAAAAGTATATTGACTTGTAATATAACGCAATGATATGTAATGGTGAGGAGCTCTATGAAACTTTTAAGAGGATAGGAATTAGGGTTGATGGCTGAGTTGATGCTTGTTGATAATATGATATGAAAAAGCCTTGGTTGCTTTTTTCAACACAATTTCTCGGAGAATTGACGCAACTTCTCCTTGATCCATAAAACCCGATGAGGGCTTATATAGCTCAGTTCATTTTTGGTGGAGGTATGGGTATAAAATGAAATAGTCAAGGGAAAACCTCTACCTTCATGTCTAGTGATTGCCTTGAGAAGAGTTGAGTTTTGGTAAAATCTGGTTGCTGGGAAAAAATAGGGGAAGCTGAACAACTAGAGCAGGGATGGTGATGATCCTGGTTGGGACACTTGACTCACATCGGGGTGGGTCTAGAGCCAGTATCTCACCAAGTGGGCCAGAGAGGAGGGTTCTCTCCTGCGTAGGATGGTGATGAAGGCCTCGGCAGCCGGGATGAAGGTCAGGCTTGCTCCCAGAGAAGGTCATGCTGTGAGCCAAGGTTAAAAATCCAGCTCAAGATCAGGGCCAAGGGCAACCACTCGAGAAAAAACCCAGTTGAACAAATATCATGGTCTAGTCCTTGAAAAGAAGATGAGGATGAGGAGCAAGCTTGAATACTTGAGAATCATCATGATTGACTCTCCCTACAGTTCCAGTAATTTTATATGAGAGAGTTAAAATTCTGGGGAAATTGAGACACTCAACAATTACTCATAATAATTTTGCTGTCATCAACCTAAAACGACCTGTGATGTGAATAAATCAACATATTATTCACCTCATATCAGATTACCCCACGTCACGTCAAATCCCAATTTATAATAAATTGACGATAACCCAACAAGTTGTCGAGCTCTAAAGTTATTGGCTTTTCATATCATTATACATAATGACGAGACAACCATCTAGGTAGAGTAGACGTTGCGTAAGCACATAAAACACGAGCGTTCTTTGTACTCAACATTTTTTATATACTGAGCATAGCGACTGACGTCTGAGTTGAACTTGACTAGCTACAAAGCTATGGAACATGGGAAACTGTCTGAGGTGAGGTGAGGAAGGTGGTTTGCTAGAAGGTTGAGGCTTGCTTTAACTATATGTGGTGGCTGGTGGCACACTCTAAGCCACTACCACCATCCACCGAAGCTGGCTGTCATTGAAATGCTGGATCCAAGGGCGACAGTGACCTCGACAACGGTGAGACCTTCTCTGTCATCCTTCAGAAGACGGAGAGCAACCTCATTCCATTCCAAAGTGGGTAGTTGTTGATGGTCATGTTCCACAAATGGAAATGAGGAAGAGCAGAACAAAATGAAAATGAACTCTTCAAAAAAATCAAACTATAATGGTAGATGGGTTAGGTAGGTAGGTATATATATTCATATTAATAACTTTAACGAATCTCCATTAAAAATTAAGTTTAGGAAAAAATTACGTTCCAAAATAAAAATTATCAAGGTTTTTGGTGGAATTTGCATGCAAAGAAAGAGAGAATATAATGCTCAAGCTCGTCGACGCTGCGTTGCGTAAAGGCAAAAAATCAAGTCCATTTTTCGACTTGCCTCTTTGTTCACGCCAAAGACGACTCTTCAGGGCAGGGCAGATAGGAAGGACGAGCTCACTCTCGCGCTTTTGCTGTAGAGCTTTTGTCACCTGGATATTGGACGAAGCTCAAAGCCGACTTGAACCCAAAATGCTTTGGAAGAAATGGAAGCTCCTTGCAAACTACAATGTTTGATGGTTGTGAACAAAGAGCAAAGCGACGCAAATGATTACGATAAAATGTATATAAAAATTCAGCTCACGATGCCCCAACAGGTCGGCTCAGCCCCGCGGGAAATTCAAACTGGCTTAGTGAAAATGTAATAGATAGCAAATGCATTGGGTTTGTGTTGTAAATCATTGATTTGATGTTTTTTTAAAAAGAAAAATACATTTTGAAAGTTTTAAAACACGCAAAAGCTTATCAACAAGGAAGAAATTTAGCTTATCACTGAATGATAAGCGATAAGAGAGTAGGATAGCTTTTTGTTTGGTTTTTGACAAGTTTAGTTTTGTTTTTAAATGGAAATTTTTGTTTGTTGACAATCTGATGACAGTTTTTGGTTTTGACGGAATTTTTAGTTAAATTTTGAAATGAAAGGGATTGGACAGTGTTCTTATCATCGGGATTTGGTAGTAATGAAGTGAATGAGATAAGTAGTTATCGGGTGAAAAAATTAAGTTACAAAATGTGGGCTGCCGGTAATAATGCAGGCGGTGGGGGTGGTGGTGGTGCAAATGTAAATGTGAGCAACGCTGGTCCGAATCCGTGGACTCAGGCGGCGTCGGCAATGTCATTTAATCCCAATCATTATGCACATTTGTCACATGACCAAGGTAAGAATTTAATTGGCTAATTAAATTGTGCATTGTTTTCATTTGTAAGTGATTTAATAATTGCTGAATTTATTTCTAGTTGACTGGGCTGCTTTGGCGCAACAATGGATTCAAATGAAGGAAAGTGGTGCGATCCCACCCGGAATGGGAGGAGAGGAGCCCCCACAACCTCCCGTCTCTTTGCCAATGTCGATGTCGCATCCTCCACCCCCTGTGATGATGGGAGGGATGATGACGACTGCCCCTCCATTTCCACCTCCCCCTCATCATCATCACCACCACCACCATCACCCTGGTCATCATCATCATCCTCACCAGGCAAGCAACTCGAACAACAACTCCTTGTCGAGCATGCAGTCTATGCCCATGAGCATGAACGCTTTTGTTCAGTTACCACCTGCTTCTGTACCTATGTTGCCAATATCCATGCAAAACATGATGATGACCCAGAGCCATGTTGACCGTTTCCAGTTTCCACCGTTTCCGGTTGGGACGCCGCCTCCTGGAGCGCCACCTCCTCAACCGCCTTCGCATCCGCCTCATCATCTTCTTCAGCAGCAGCACCAACATCATCACCATCAGCAGCGCCGCCGCCGCAGGCTCACCACCATCATCATAATCAAAATCAGAACCAGCATGGAGGAGGGGATCTCATTGGAGAAGCTCCGATGGAAGTCGAGCCTTTAGATCCAGAGCCGCCACAACCTCCCGGTCCAAATCCGTGGATAACCCACCTCCAAACACAAACCCAATCCCCAAAACCTGCCAGTTCCTCCTCTCCCCTTTTGCCAACGCCTCCTCCAACTCACCATCAACCATCATGGATTCCAATTGGTGGTGGGAATAACAGTCATAATCAGAACCAAAGCCAAAATCAAACAAAGTGGCTGCCCCCGGAGAATTTTGTCAAGCAAAACTCCAGCAACTGGTCTCAACCTCCCCCAGATTCCTCTGGTGGTGGTGGAGGAGGAGGTCCCCAAGGTTATGACCAAGGATTTGCCATGTATTGGACAGGAAATGATAATAGTGGTGATGGTTACAATGCTGCTGGTTCTAATGCTAAAGGTTCAGGCTACTCCTCCGATGAAAATTCCATGAGCGACCTGGACGCTGCAAGGAGACGAGCCCTTCCAGCCTGGATTAGAGAAGGATTAGAAAAGGTGGAGAAGGAGAAGCGACGTCAACAGGAGAAAGAACGTGTAGCCAAAGAAAGGGAGGAGCTAAGGAAGCAGAGACAGGCCAGGGAAGAGGAAGAACTCAAGAATATGAGTGATGAAGCAAGAGCAGCGTTTCTAATGAAGAAAGCAGACAGCAAATGGGCTGGAGATGAAGACGACGAGGACGATAACGAAAGTGATGGAGATAATAGAGATCCCGGAAGAAATCACAGGAACAAGTCTCCTTCCGACGATGGAAGGGGACGAAGGACACCACCTCCTCCTCCACAATCCAGTAAAGAAAGGTTGTTAGGTTTGTTGGCGAAGGTTTCGGAGGAGGAAAAACTGGCTCATATTGTAAGCTCAATTTAAAAAACTTCAAAATCCTCATTTATATTAAAAAACATATTAAAAACTAGAATATGTTTATTTTCAGATGCAGTGTGTCCGTCGTCAACTCACGGGGATCCTCCTCGAGGTGACAAATCAAGAACTTCATCAGGTGGCAGGTGAAACTTTGCATCATGCCAAGAGTAAAAAAGGTAGCAGCCGAGATTTTTATTCATTTCCACTCCAAAAACATTTTTTTCTTCAAGACTCGTCTCTTTTGTGTCAAAACTAGTTGATTAATAATTTATTCCCAAAAAAACTATATTTGTCTGTGATATTTAATGTGATAAATAACTAGAACTGAGTAAGTTAGTTAGTGAGTTTCTTAACTATTGTGGTAAACCTCAATCAACGGAGAAAGAAGGATGATAAAGTTTTATACTTCCCAAAAAATTCAAAATCGAAATAATGTTTTTTTTAATGGAAAAGTCTCATTTTATTATTATGCTACTGTGTATTCATGATTATATATATCAAGTGACGTCAACAATGCAAATGAGGAAGATGGGTGGCCTAGCGTCTTTAACTGGGGGACCACTTGGTAAGTCAGACTTTTTTGAGACTTTTATGTACAAGCATAGCTCACCTGTCATGTTATGTCAGCTCAGTCAGGGTCAGCATAGTTTTGTCCAGTTCACCTCTAAAGTTCATGATAAGATGGACATGGCAATGGCATGGCTTATCACGGCAAAATAAAAATTGCATACTATAATGGTTTGTCATTTGTCCTGTGTGTTGCGTTCCATTGTTTGCTCTCTGTGTTTGTACATAAAAAGGACTCTTTTATTTGTGTTGTCGTTTTATAGCTAAAATATATTGCGAAAAGGACTTGAAATAATTCAGAATGATTATTTAGGCTTGGGCATCAGCTACGGCTCCGACTCGGAGGAATCTCGCTCCGGATCTGGCTCAGAGGATGAGGATGGAGTTGATGGTGGTGGGAATAGTTCGGAAGCTGAATTGAGAGTGAGTTTAAAATTAAAGAAATGGTTGGTTATAAAATTGTTTGTGAATTTGAGTCTAATTGGTTTTGTTTTTTGACAGGCTGAAATCGAAAGAAAGAGACGGCTTTGGGACGTGCGTAAACTAGAGCTGGTGGAGGAGCTGGATGAGCCTGGAAGCCCTGGAAAACTACGTCGCTCCCGCTCCCACTCTGTTCCCAAGGAGGATCTTGTGAATAGGAAGTCATCCCCAAGAAGCTCACATCCTCCAAGACACAGAAGCCGTACGTCGTCCTCTTCCTCAACCAACTCTGGAGCAGGGGCGGTGGTGCATAAGCATAGAAACAGCAAAAGTGAGGTAGACAAAGCTAAAAACAACGACGACACTCAAGGTAACCACAGTCAGCCAATTTTAACCCCTCCCCAAAAAATTCGAGGCGAAAAAGAATGGCTCAGATATCACGAGCCACAAAACTAAACCACCACCATTTAAAAAGTCATGATGAATTTAGTCAAAGGTCACTTTTTAAACTGTCAACGATTTTTCAGGTGGGCGGAAGAACAGTTTGGTAGCAGCAGCAGCAGCAGATGCTGAAGAGAAGGAGGCTTTAACAGAGAAGCGACGTGGATCTCTATCTTCAACCTCTTCAAAACCAGCATCATCATCATCAAAGCGTCATCGTTCACGCTCTAAATCTCCTCCCAAACGGGATAAAAGACGGGGTGGTCACAGGTCAAGATCGAAATCCAAATCCAAGTCTCGCTCAAAATCTCCCAAGCGGAAGGGTGGGAGATCTCGAAGTCGGTCTCGATCTCGTTCTCGTCGCTCCAGGAGCAGAACTAGGTCTCGAGACCGTGGGGCTAGAAAGGATCGGGGTACTAAAAGATCCCGATCTCGTTCCCACTCCAAAGACAGAAAAGAAAAGAAGGGTAAGGATAAAAGTGGTAGGAAAGATAGGGCCAAGTCTAAATCCAGATCAAAAAGTAGGGAAAGAGAAAAGCGAGGAAAAAATAGGAGTAAGAGTAGGTCAAAGTCGCGATCCCATTCCAGAGACCGTAGTAGTAAGCGTGCTAGCAAACGTAAATCCAAGTCCCGCTCAAGGTCAAAATCTAAAGAGCGGAAGGGTCGGAGTCGTCGCTCCCATTCGCGTAGTTCTTCGTCATCAGCCTCCTCCTCAAAGAGGAGCAAGAGGCGCAAGGAAAAGAGGAAAGACAAGAGAAAATCCCGCTCAAGATCACCTCACCATCATCGTCACTCTCATCATCACCGAAAACGAAGCAGGTCTGCTGAGAAGGAGGAGATAAAAAAGAGTAGTGATAAAAGTGAAAGTACGACGAATACAAGTAGTGCCAGTAGATCAGTCTCCAGAGATAGGGTTGTGGTAGTGCCTGTGAAAAGCAAGCGTAATGGCAAGAGCAAAAGTCGCTCTAGATCCAGGTCAAAGTCGAAGGAGCGAAGTGGTGTCAAAGTGAGGTCGAGGTCGACTTCAAAGGAGAGGAAAAAGAAGAAGAAATCTAAAAAGAAGCATTAATTATATAAAATCCTGCAGTTAACAAGTCGACTGACTGAGTAAATTATGTGACAGTGAGAGTTATGTAATTTAATTTAGGTTGTAAAAGACAGTAATTAACTTGTAATTAATGTTTTGTTGCATTTACTTTGTTCTTTGACATTTTATAGAAATTATGTGCTTTTGACTTTCCATTTTTTTCTTCAATTTGATAATGATAATATGATATAATAGTCGTAAATGTTAAGCTGCCATTGATGAAATCGCAGACAAGACAGTAAAAAGTTACCCATTATTGTATAGCGTTTTGTAGAACTACAGAAATTTTGTTAAAAATTAGTTAAGTAGTCGTTTTTTGCGTAAGTTATGAGCTTTCAAATTTATTAGCTACGTAGCCTTTACGATAAATCTGCCTGAAAGTGCATAGTCCATGTAAAAGTAAATTAATTGAGTAGTAAGTAGGTAGCAAACGAAATCAAAAGTGAGTTTTGAAGAGCCAGTCTTAAAACCACTCAATTGAAACGGTTACGGTCCGAGTGCAAATGCAATGCTTCTGGCATGTGAGTGCAGACAACCGAAACGAAAGGGATTACAAACAATTTTATAAAAATAAATACGAATTAAAAACCTAAATTGTCAGTGGAATTTTTGTAATAGTTACCATATATTGAATACTTTGTTGTTATTTGTAGGCACGTTTATTTTACTAAATTTTGCATGTATCACATCGGAAGGAAGGAAACTGGTGTAGTAATGTTTTGTAAATTTTTTATTTACAATTAATATCCTTTTTTTAAATATGCCTTTGCCTTACTCACAACGCAGTATGGTAATGATAATGACTAGTAATTTCCAAAACACGTGTATTTCTCCTTACTCTTTGCTCAGCTCAGGTCTCGTAGGCTACTTCAAATTATGACATGAGTAATAACTAAGGCTAAACCTACAAAAAATTCAATAATAACAGTTACAACGAATGCCAAATTTTTTCCTATTAAAAAACATGTTAAAAATCTATAGGGATATAATATAGGAAAGTCAAAAGTACACCACCCATTAAGCTAATTTTAACACACAGTCGTGCTTTAGATTGTATTGCTCACTGAGCCGGTTTGGTTTTTGTGAACTTGTTAAGCGATATGGATATGATTAAGCTAGCTCCGTTTCTGTTTTCGTTTCGCTGGCTCCTGATTACATCGCATTTATATGGTTCAATGCTGCTACTTTATACTTGGTATGGCTACTTTATAGCCAACAAAAACTATTGAATGAAATTGAAAGGGAAAAACTATGTATAGTCCGTAGTTAAATCGATAAGCCACACTTTTGAGTAGTTTAGTTAGTTCTCATTATTGCTAATAATAATAATATGAAAAAGACATGATGTTTTTTTGTGCTAAAACAGTTGAAAATTAAATTCTTACATAAAAATTGTGTCTGCAATGATAGCTAACTCGTTATTTATCGTAGCCATTTATTATATTTTGTAGGCAGTTAACTAATTTTCCTATCAATTATCAATCATATTAAATAATAATCAGAATTTGAGAGCGGTAGGCAGCCTCCCTATTGGGTGCAAAAATGGGTTTGACGATAAATGCATTTAGTTGAGACACACGTGCTTTGTTGTAGCACAGGAAATGACTTTTGAGGTGTTTATAAAGGTGTGTAATGGCTGGGGAGCAGTAGACCTGGGATCATGTCTTAATTATGGGTTTGATTCTATTAATCTTAAAGAAAGGCAAGTGATTTACTTTGGATTTAACCTTTGTTGCCAATTTTACAGTCGTAAACTGCAAATGTACCTATGACACTGCTAGCAAATCATATCATGTTACGTTTTAGCTGGTGAGCATGACGCTGAACGTGTTCTCACTGTTTCCTCCTGTATAAAAGGCTGCAGTTGGGGTTAACTCAATCATTCGAGTTCACTCGTCTCCGCAAGTCACTAGTTCTCCTGTTTTTCTATTTCCTTTTCATTTTTCCATCTCTGATCTTTGGGTTTCTAGGAGTTTCCTTCCAAACCATATAAAATGATGAAGTTGGTGAGTAGTCGCAGTTCTCCGAAAATAATACAACTAAAACTACATCTCAAATTAGAATTGTTTTTAGTGCAAAAGTGTGTGTTGGTTCTAATTTTTGATTTGTTCTTAATTTCCTCCAGTTGTTGGCTCTTGCTGCA
Organism: Orchesella cincta; assembly: GCA_001718145.1. Classification (NCBI taxonomy): domain Eukaryota; kingdom Metazoa; phylum Arthropoda; class Collembola; order Entomobryomorpha; family Orchesellidae; genus Orchesella; species Orchesella cincta. The sequence goes on along the minus strand of LJIJ01000300.1, from coordinate 107,717 downwards.
CTCGTCGCTGTGGCGCTTGCTGGACACCACCACGGCCACCATGGAGGTGGCATTGGAGGTGGCATTGGTGGAGGTGGTGGCGGTGGTATTGGTGGTGGACACCATGGACAATCACGGTGGGGTCCCAAATACCATGGGTAAGAAGTGAACAACAAAAGTTGTTATAAAAATATATTTCTTTGAATTTTTGTAATAATTTTTATTTCTTGACGTAGATGGGCTGAAGTCAGCCACTGGCAAAACCCATGGGCTTACCAATACGGAGTAAAGGAGCAAGGCAAGCACTACGCCAAGCAAGTCTGGGTCGGCCAAGAGTTCAAGGGATGGCATCACAGCGGTTGAGCTCCTCTTCAGAGCTCAATAGTTTTTTCTCGAGGAATTTTTCCCCCACCGCTCGCTCGCTGGCTCGACGTCGACCCCTCTCCAAACCAAGGAAAATTCCGTCTTCATGGTTGAATCTAGTCGCTTAAACTAATATGCTCCATGCTTATTCAATGCTATCTATTTTAACTTACTACATGGTTTACATCTAAGTTTTCCATCTTGTTTTCGTCCTCTTCGCCTATATTTTTTGTCGTTACTTTGCTAACTTTATAAAAAATAAATGCAGCTACTAACTGAGCTGTGAAAAAAACACATTTTTTTGCATGTTATTTTTGTCTATTCATTCTTCTCACTTGTGAATTTTATTGGCATTTTAGAAACAAGTTATTATATTGTTTTCTTGTATGATTGATTGTTTTAAGAGGTTCCTGTGAAATATTCGTCATCCTCCTCAGAACTCATGATATTTTCGGTTATTATCCGCGCTGGAGGAGCCAAACGGCCAGATTGAGACTTGGCATCCTCCTCATCAGAGCTCATAATATTTTCAGTTTTAGTTCGGGCAGGAACTCCGAGTCGGGAGGAGTTTGACTGTGTTTCATCCAGATCAATTCCTCTATTCGATTGATACGGGCTAATTTGTGGTGGAACTGCAACAGTTGGAGTAGTAGGAGATGTCCCTTGTCGCTCATTAATAACGATGATAGATTCCACAGCAGCATCCGCACAGACGTCATTCACCATCCCACGCACTTTCCTATTCTCCTCCTCAATTCCAGCAAGTCTCCTATTAACAGCGTTGACTTCTCCTTGTTTCCCCTCCAGTTCTTTACTCAGTTTTCGTTTTTCAGCGTCCAAATCTGCAAGTTGGGCAGAGAGAAGGCGACACTGGGTTGAGTTCTTCTTTTTTCCAACACCAGCAGCTCCACTTTCCCTTGCAGGTGGCCAAGGGCTCAAGGCTCGCCCAATGGGTGGTCCAGCGGTGTAGGCGCTGCTTGGAGGAAAATCAAGGGAGCAGGCTTCAGGCATATTCTTCAAGTTTTGGAGTTCCTTGGTCCTCTCTGCCGCCCTGAGTTGGAGGCTGTTCATGTCGAGCTGAAGCTGTTTTGTTCGTTTTTCCATCGAATAAAACTCCTCCAACTGTTGCTCCAGCTGCCGTATTCGCTCCTGAAGCTGCACATTATCGTCTGCCAACTGGTCCGTGAGAGCCAGACACTTTTTCTCATGTTCTAAGATGCATTGTCCCTTTCTGGATAGTTCTCCACACTCCTCTGCACATTTCCTTTGGATAGCATCTAAATCCACCTTGTATTGCAGCTCTATATCCGCCATTTGCCTTCGGAGGTGGGCGAGTTCTGCCTCCAAATTGGATCTTGAGACGGTTGCATCGTTTAGCTGCTTTCGGAGAGTGTCCACTTCCCTTTTCAACCTCTCATTTTCACTCATTAATGAGTCTATATTGGCTTGCAGCTGGGAGAGAAGTTGAGTCTTATTCTGGAGCTCGGAACGGAGGGCTGTCTCTCCTTCAGAGGATTTTTGCACCTTTTCCCTCAACTTTGTGAGCTCGTCCAACATCTGCGCATTTTCTTGTCGCAGTTTTTCCAACTCTTTCATCAGGTTCTCGAGCAGCGTCGTCTTTTCGTTGAGTTCCTTTTGCAGCGCTGACTTCTGAGCCTCCACCTCTCTCATCTTCAGAGCTAGGTTGTTGCACTCGGCAGATTTCCTCCGCTTTTCCTCCAACATTTGGGAATGCATCTGTTCCAAATTAGACGCCTTTTCATTAGCAACTTGGAGCTGGGCTACGCTTTGAGCTAAATCCACGTTTCTCGCTTCCAGCTCTGCAGCCCTTTTCTGAAGGCTCTCAAAGTCTTCCATTCTCTTCTGAGAAATTGCCTCCAAGTCTCCTAGTTTCCTTTGTAGCTCCAACTTCTCTGTTTCTGAAGGCCTGGGACATTCCGGGGGCTCCTTGTTTTGAAGTTCCAACAACTCTGCACTGAGCTCAGCAATTCGCTTCCGGAGCGCTTCCATTTCAGCCGTTTCCTGTTCCAGTTCTTTAATTCTTGCCTAAAACCATATTAAACCCATAAAATGTCTCTTCCCAGGGTAATATTTTATATTTCAAAGACCAAATATTCTACCTCCAGCTGGGCAATCGCGAGGAGATCCTCTTGCGTCTTATTGAGTTTCTGGCGCAGCTCCTCCATCTCACGCTGATACTCGGCTTCAATCTGCTCCACAATGGAGCAGCGCTCGGGGTGCTCTACAGTGCATTTGGGAGGTGGTCCTTCTGGTTCTGGTTCGGTTTCTTCGACAAGCTCACTTACAATGGACTTTTCAGGGGAACGGGGAATTATCGAGCCACCTCTGGAAGATCGTCGAGCTTCACTAGATTTCACACTGGCAGGATCCGATTTCTTGGCAGATACTGACTTTATACTGGGCTCTTTTGACCTAGCACTTTGGACTGAAGGTGTTTTCGGCCGCGTCGTCTCCTCCTCCACAACTGGGATCTCATCATCCTCCACAATCGGAATGAACTGGTCCTGTGTTGTTTCCAGTTCCAGTCTCAACTCTTCCAACTGTTTTTGAAGGATTTCAGCATCAGTCTTGTATTTATCTCGCTCAGCTTCCAGTGCTGCTCTCATCCTAGCCATCTCCTCTTCCAATTCCTTGAGCTGGTTTCTCAACTGATAATTTGCGTCTTCAATACTTCCCCTGGGCGGTTTCATCATTTCCATTTGAGCGAGTTGGTCCTCAATTTTCTTTCTGAGGGCGTCATTCTCAGCCTCCAGCTCTGCTATTCTCCTTCTCAACTCTTCAACCAGCTCGGTTTCCTAACAAAAGATGAGAATAGATAAGACTTTCAGGTGTCAGTCGCTAATACAGCAAGCAGTTAGTCTAATAAATTTACCTTGATGAGGTCGGCAATCTCCTCCTCCGTGAACTGACGAGATTGGGCCAGAGAAACAGTCAAATCCTGGATCTTAATGAGGAGTTTCTGAGTGTCTGGGGTGTCTTCAGGCATGGAGTTAGGAGGTCAGTGCAGTGTTTTCTCAGAGATAGTTTGATTTTGTGACAGCAGTAAAGCTGACAGCAGTGGGGGCTGGGGATGATGCAAGATTCACTTCCGTTTCGCCGAGGGGTTCCCCATTCTCGTCCAAAACGAGGGCTGCTGATGCTCTGCCCTCCTCTTCAGTTTCCTCTAGAATAGTAGCCTCTTCCACTCCTCCTCCTTCTTCAGCTTGGGCTTCACCTCCTCCACTAACTTTTCGCGTTGGCCCAGCAGTCATGGAGCGACCCTGAGGTCCACTTTTTGCTTTGCTGACAACACCGCTCGTGCCTGATTTTGGTCGAGGTTGACCTTGAACTTGAGCTTGGAGCTCCCCCGAGGTTTCAGTGGTTGTAACCGTCTCCAGAGTTTCTGTCGTCGTCAACTCTTCATCATCCTGCTCATCCTCCGGAGCATATCCTTCCTTGGACAAAAATCCTTCCTCGGAGACAAACAGCGAGCCTCTGATGCTGGACGCCCGTATTGACTTGCGGAGATTTTCACCGTGAATCTAATTTAAAAAGGGGTTGGATAAGCTCCAGAAGCTCAATTTAAATCATATTAATTTGAATTTTAACTTACAACAGTGAACAAACTCTTTCTTTCTTTGTGCGCCCGGTCCAGCTCGTGGTGGAGGAGCTCTTTTTCTTTCTCCGTGTTGTCACTTTTCGGCACCACGGTTCCCTCCTCGCCTTGTCCAACCTGTTCTTGCTGTTTGCACGCGGTTTCCAGCTCCTGTTTCAGGTTATAGATCTCCTTCTCATACGAACAAAGTTTGGTCTTCAACGGCCCAATGATTTCCCGTTCCATGGCACATTTGAACTCTTGAATCACAGTCTTCTTGGTTTTCTTTATTTCCTCCTCGTAGAACTGCTTCAGTTTGAACTTCTCCTTTTCAGCATAGACCCTCGCAGCGCCGACCAGGCGATCCACCTCCGCGTCCAAGTTGATCTTGGGCTGGCTGAGGACAGCGGAGAGGCGAGAGCGGAGGGGATTCACCTGCTCTTTTCCATTGTTGTTGTTTATCACGTCGGGGCGACCTGTGTAGACGTTGATGGCATTCGGACAGGGTTTGGAGGGCTTCGCACCCGAGCCTGCTTTGCGATTCGGGGGCTTTCCACTCATGATGAGGATGATCTTTTAAAAATGTGTAAATTGACGTTTTTTTTGGAAATTTATAAAGAATGTCTTTGCTTTTTTGGGAAAATGTTTCGTCTGAAAAAAATGCTATGATTTTGTATAATTTTTGTAACCAGGCAAAAAATCAAATATGAGCAAAGCGCTGGGGGTAGCTTTAGCTTCCGACAGAATACTTTATTCCATTTGGGCACCTTTGTTCAATATTGTACAGTGCACAATCAACAATAAGCTGTAAATATTATCTTAATTTACATAATAATAATCCATACCATCAACAATTTTTAACAATCTCAAAAAATCAGACAAGTTTTATATTAGAGAGTTTGAGATTACAGCTCACTGTACAAATGTTTGTACTGTAGCTATGCCTATGGAGATACGACACACCAATATAAATACAATAGCCGTAGTTTGCAGCAGTTCAAATTGATATTTTTTTTTTGCTAAAAGTGTACTATAATCTCAATCTCTCCAGTATAAAATTTTGTAATACCATTTACAATACAGTTTTTGTCCTATTCACAATTTACAATGCAACAATGTGTATCATAATATTATCATCATTTCATTACAATGAGGCACACACAATGACACAATGAGTGTAGTTGTCATAGATCTATATGCATATAATTAAATTTTTCCCTACCTACATTACATTACAATATCATTTTACATAGCAATTTCCATTTCATGATGATTTGATTGAGAATTTTGAATTGACAAGTTATCCTGAGGCAACCATGGCTCACTGTGACTGTAATTTGATGATTGATGTGAACGCTACAGTACGCTACTCTACAGCTACACTAGAATACTCTCAAGGGCTCTAATAAAATTTAATACTCTTGTGTTCTGTATATTATATTAGATTGAATAATACTACAGGGTTGGTTGACTAACATCGAATACCATGCATCTTAAGGCATTTTTCATAATTTCTTTTTGTCCTTGTGAGTGAAGAATACCTACTTAGTCTACCTACCTAAGCTTTACATTGAGTTATTTTGCAATTTCCAGCATTCCACCTCCCCTGACAGTTATAATTTTGTCTCGTCACCTCATTTTGTCTCTTTTTTGGTTCATTTCTGTCTCTAAGCTCAATATATTAATAGCTTTCAAAATTTTAAAATAGTTAAAATCTCATGTTTTTTATTCTCTTAACTTTATAATTTTTTTCCAATCTGTCTATCGTTGTATTTGTATATCTGTTTCATGCAAGTTGCAATTGTGGAAGTACTATGTGGTCGAGTCAAAGTGCGCAGTGTGATTGATTGTGATGATTTGTTATATAATACTTGAAAGTTTTTGGAAAACTGGATTTTTTTAGTTGACAATCAAATGGTAATAAAAATTCATCATTTATGTGCACTTGAAATTTTCCCTTTTCACTCTTCATCAATGGAACTTGTAGAAGGAAGAGGAACAGGAATAGAGAGGTGGTCCTCCTCATCAATATCCGCCTCTTCATCATAAGGAGGAGGTGGTGGTGGCACTGGGAAGATAAAAAGGGTTATCAATCATTGATAAGCGTCAAAGATAAGATAAACTTGGTTAAAGAACGCTTACGTGATTCAATAGAGCACCGCACCGGTGAGTTGACTTGTGAGTAGCTTGGAAGACTAGCTTTTTTATGGGGGCGAAATGAATTTTCCGACCTAATTGACGCATTGCTCCCTCTCCTCTCCCCAAACGGATTTTGAGGCACAGCCAGTGAACAAGCGGCGCTCGCCTCCGCTTCAAGGTGCTCAATGGGCTCTTTTGTCGTTCCAACATAGAGGGGCGCTGTGCCCTTGATCGTCCCATGATTTTCCACATGAACCTTGAACTGAATCGCGTATTTGACTTCATAACTCTCATGAATTGAATAAGAAGGGGGAAGTCCCTTGGGCACTGTTAGATTTCCTTTCCACAACGTGTCCGCTTCCGGATTCCCTTCAAATAGCTCCACCATATCGATTCTCGTGCAGGTGGCGAGCAGCGTGCCGTCCACGTTGTACGTAATCTTTTGAGCGATGAACACAGTGATACTCAGCGGAATCATGCCGGGATTCCGAACAATCATGGTGAATGGCACGGGCTCTTCGGGGAGATACGCGCCACTTTCCAGGATCAAAATTGCAACGATATTCGCAGAGGCATCTAAAAGTCCCCTCTTTATCTTGAGGGGCTTCATCCCATCAATGTTTTGGGAGAGGTTGTGGTAGCCCCCGAAGTCAAGTGGCTTTTCGGCAATCTGAACATAGCGACCGTAGATGGAACGCATGTAGGCAACGACTTTATATGTGAGGGAGCCATAAGGGCTTTTGAAAGGGGCGGGGAGAGTATCCCCAGGGATTGGGAGGGTAAAAAGGAAATTCTCGGAGGAGTCGCGCTCTGGAAGAATTACTATGGTCAAGTCTCGCCCTTCTGGAACTGGGGGAACAACGTCATGCCGCACGGGGGAGATTTGATCCCCGTTTTTGTGGGAGATGGTATTTTCCAAGATGCAAACTCGCTTTCTATAAACGTTCCGACCTGTTTTGCTTGAGAAGTTGAGGTAGAGATCTGCCTCCAGTTGAACATGAATGCCTGAAAGTTTTAAATAAAAAACTCGTGTGAAATCAATTTTTTCAGGAAGAAATCTGAATTACTATATTACCCACCTGTGAACTTGAGCATGAACCTCGTCTCCACGACCAACCTCCCCCTGACCCTGCCATAGGGTCTCATGGTACAACTCTCTAGAAACAGGGTTCCATCAAAATTCGCCCCAAAATGTTGAACTTTTCCTGGTTTCGTGTCCCCTTTGGGAATTCGCACTCCTCGGAGCCACGAGGCGAGTGCCATATTCTCCAAAAAATCTTAAGAAAACTATAACAATCTAACCAATTCTTACAAACCTCTCAAAAATTCAGAAAACCAAACTTTAAAAATGGGTAGTAAATAAAACCCAAAAAATTAGGGAAATATTGACATAACGCTTTCGTTCTCACAGTCAAAAACTCATGCTAATTTTAAAGAGTAAAAGGCAAAGGGTAAGGAAAAAACAGGCATGCACACCACAAGTCCAAGTCACGACTGCTTTTATTATGAGAATATAGCTGGTCTGTTCCACTTTCACTCTCTGTTGAGGATCGATATCTCCCTGCTATGCATCCATATCTCCAACCCCGTGACAAATATAAACGACAAGAGAGCTCGCGTTTTCACCTTGTGCTCACGCTATACATAAATTATTCATTCGCTCAGAATCGGCAACATCCGCATCTCGAGAAAGCTAAAGATTTTTGTGCAAAGAAAGCTGCTTTTCCAAGAAGCCTGCTAGGAAACTACTGGCTTGGCAAGCTGTCACACGCCATGGCCAACCAGAATTAAAACCAAATGGAAAACCGAGTAATTACAACTAAACACTTTGTTTTCATTATTTAACAGGATATGCGTGTTCTATCCACATCTTTTTTATTTGGGTCTACATTCCTCCCGTGGGAATTAGAAGCTGGACCACTTTTCCAAGCCAATTAGCATTCCACCCAAGTTTGGCTCAAGATGGTTGTGGGGTTCCTCAACGGAAATTCGCAGTTCCCAATGCTTCTCATGTACTTCATAACATAACCATTAAGTTTAGGTAGTAAAGCAACAGGAGATGATGATGATCTTTTTTACAGAAAGAACCATTCAGATTCTTTTTGAGTATGGGAAGCCTTTGTCAATGTAAATAGGTACGTAGTTAGCTGTACATAAAAACGTGTAACTTTTGCAAATTGTAAATATTGATGTATCAAAAGAAAGGAATGTTAATATGTAAACAAATTATCATAAAAGTAGAGTTTAATAGTAGTCTTTTATTTTCTATTCAGAGATACAACTCTGCTCTGTATTCACATCTCGTTTTCCTCATATGGAAAGTGTTCAGCAAGTCTCCAGAGCAGTATGCTCAAGCCTGTCGGAGCTCTCCTCGGCAGCTATCGTGAGCTGACTCTGCTAAAGCTCTGCATAAAGCCACATGTGTTGGTAAATGTCACCCTTGCTTGCGGTTTCGAGGAAGCTGCAAGCTGGAATTCTTCTGAGGTAATATTTTATTCCGCATTTACTTTTGCATGTAAATTTTACATAGCCTTTTAGCTCTTGAACTGGATTCATTTAATAAAACCAAACTGGTCTTGTTCATAAACAGGTCGCATGATTTAAAACAAATGGTAAAGTTTTGTTAAGTAATCAATGTAGCAGGTTATGCAAATTGTGAATTGGTTGATGTGTTTGTTTGCATTGCAAATATTTTTTGTTGATTTCACACTCATTTACCTTCACAAGTCACAAGCTGTTTACTGTTTACTCGGATGCCGAAATGTACGCAAATGCTCCAATTTATCTAAGACCTTTGCATACATTTTTTGCAATTCCAGTGCCAATCCGAACCCAGCTCAACGAACACTTTGTTGACGGTCAATAGAGAAGAGCACGTGTCATTGTCAGCGTAAATGCTTAACATTTGTAATTGGGTTGTAAACAGCTTCCAGGTAAAGTTTACCTTTGTCCTTTTATTATTTCCCAATAATTTGGATGATGACGACCATTCTGACTTGTATAATATCAAGATAACGTCTCATTCACGGATTAGAGCATCATGTGAACAACCTACTACAATTGTCATTGGGCTAATCTCTCTTTTCTCACGTACGTCCGCGTCCCAATTCCGATTTTGATTAGAAAGATTGACAAGTGTTTGGCTCTATTCACTGTTGGGTTTGCCAACTATTGCAATCAATAGGAAATCAAACCGTTTCGACTGTCAAAATCCTTGCATGTTCTGTTCACATGATTTTTTAGCCTTTGTCTGTCTCCGCTGCGTACATAGGTAGACTGCTTGTAAATATAAAAGAAACGAGCGCATGTATCCCTTCTTGTTGGAGCTGAAGCTTTGTAGAATGTGCTCAATTCACTTGAGTCGTTAGGTACTTAATATTCTGCGTGAGTGAAGAGTAAAGCATCAGACTAGACCAGATTTTATGCTCATCATTATCATCATCAACCTAAGAAAAGAAGCAGCAGCTGCAGCTGCACAAATACTACTACCATTCACTTTAGCATCATCCTCAAAGTAGGTATTCCTTTCGCATGCAACTCTTTCCATCAGTCAGTTGAAAGATTTGTTTTTATTGTTATTACTTTTTTAATGCGTGAAAAACAACGAGTCATTACTCTCCGTTTGGTTATTCATCAAAATTTAAGCGAGCTATAAGCAATCTGCAAAAATAATTGTCCTTTCAAAATCAAAAAGTAAAGTGCATCAGTGACGTGGAGCAGAACCTGTTTTTTGCATACAAATGCATAAAATCCTTCTAGAAGCTAGACATTTCAATTTAGAATGTAATATGCATCATCGCTGCATCAATTTTACATCTGGAAAATTGAGTAGCTCTAGATGATCATGACTACCTTGTAACACGAGTCATTCAAGGGTTTCCTGCTGTGAGAACAATTCTGTGAAGAAGTGCTAAGTGATTGATGAACTTGGTTTGAGAATCAAGAAGAGGAAATAATAAAATCACAAGTATTATCAAGCTACTCAACCTGAAGACAGACTTTTATCTTCTCTTCCTCATTTGGGATGTGATAAGAAGCGTAAATATTATGGTGTTTTTGGTGGGTGTGATCGTTCCAGTTTTAACTGTGATTTTTTAACTAGTTGACTGAATTTTCCATTGGAATTTTTTACCAGTGAATTTGAACAGGTCCCTAATATTTGTTTTTGTGGGCTGAACTGGTGATCGTGTTCAAAGTGCATTCTTCGGCTCTCATATCATTACACTCATCTATTTCCGTACAGGATTTTCCCACGACCTTCTCAGAATGAGAGTTGATGAGCGAGGTGAGTATAGCATTAAAATATTATTGAGCAAGCAATACACACACTTTCCTTAGGAGTATTTCAGACTTTGTGTGTCTCTATTCCATCGTTCCAAACATGCATCAAGAAAAAAGCAACAAAGAACACTCGTGCATTACAAGTGAGTATAGTGCCGCAGCAGTTGCGTGCAGTTTAAGAAAAATCCCCAACTTTGCTGACATTAAAATCAGTCAAGGACACGGGACAAATTTCAATAGGTAGAAATAGACACATCTTAATTAAGTGCCAGTGAATTTTAGTATCTTACGCAATAAAAATCCGTACTTTCCAAACATCCAGACTGGAGAAAACCGGTGTTGAGTCTCATTACTCGACAATGCATAAGAGTTTATTGGCAGAAGTGCTCCAAAGATAAAGCTGTCACAGTCAAGCAAAACTAATTCATAAAATTGCATGATAATTTGTCACATTCAACCTGCCACACGTTTCATTGCTTTGTCATGGCACGTAATACGCTTTGTTTATCAACATCAACTGAAACCAAGCTCTCTCCAGCCTCAAATCATTGACGCTCATTGCAATTATGTTTGAGAAAAAATGTGTAGCAAAGTGTCGAAACGATAACTCCGAGATAATTTATCTCATTAATAAATTTAAAAAAATACATTTACTGACTTGGTGAAGCCTCATTCATTAAAATCAACGAAACATGAGCACAATGAATAATTATCGTGATAATTATGCTCATAATCTTAATGACGACAGGTTAAGAAATTACATGTCTTTTTTATCATTCTGTTTGTTTATTTATTAAAGCAGCAAACAACTGGCAATTATTTTGGTAATAATTGTAACAATAGCTTTTGTTCGGGAATTACACATTTCACAATTTTATTTAAAAGTCAAAGTCAAGCTGGAAATAAAATCCGTGTAAAATACTGCGCAAAAACATGAGCAACTTAAAAAGAAACACTAACTAGTGGTCATAATCAGGATAATTTAAGTAATGAGCAAAAAAAACTTTCCTTTCATTTTGGAACTAGCCCGGTCCAACACGCAACACATTATAATTAAGTGGAATGACTCGGCGGAATTGTGAATCCCATAAAGTTGCATGATTTACATTGAAATTTATAATATATAACGTTGTGGCTCTGTCTGCTGATGATGATTATGATTACACGACATTCTGTCGACTCCCGTACTCCTGTTCTATTCACTCTCGATACTTTTTGTTCGTATAAAAAAGAATGAATGTGATTGCCTGTCATTACTAATCAAAAATTGCTCCAGATCATCTGCAATGCTCATATTTTAGAATGTTTTATCAATTCAAAATGATATGCATTTTTGTAGTTTGTAGCTGATTTTTTCCATTCATCCAATTATAGCTGGTTCTGACACGCGAAATATTTTTTAGTTTGGTAATGATGATGGGCTCTATCATGGAGAGTCGTGCTTCAGCTTAATTTCTTTTGTGGAATGTCAATTCCCAACATCAATCTGCCAGTGTCAGTAGCGTCATATTTGTCTCTCAATTTTCGTATGCAAAACTATTGCAAAAGTTCATTCGTTCTAAATATAGCATTAACTCAAGTCAATCATAAATCCAGTTTCGGCTTGAAATGGAATAATTTAAAAATTGCTGCAAAAATAGCTAGCAATTTAAAAGGAATCGCAATCATACAAAGATTAGTATTAAAATTGGGTTGAAGTTGAAAGCTGTGGCAATGTCTTCTGAAAAGAAGTCTCAAGGTTTCCCTTCATCTCCTTCTTCATATAAAATTATAATGTCTACATTTTTTAACCTTATTTTCTTTCTGTTTTTAGATTCCAGGGAGAGGCTCTCCACTTCCACCCGCATTATGAAAACTCTTAAGAAACGTCTCCCGATCACCAGCTGGCTGCCCGCCTACACGCGAAAGGATGGCGTCAGTGATATCATCGCAGGAGTAACGGTTGGGCTCACCGTCGTTCCACAGTCAATGGCATACGCGGCAATAGCTGGATTGACACCAGAAGTAAACTATTTTTCAAACTCTTCATATTTTTATTTATTTTTTGCTGATGATTTTAACATTTAATTTTATTTTTAGTACGGCCTTTACTCCTCATATCTCGGGGTCTTGATCTACGTCCTTCTCGGCACCTGTCGCCAAGCCACCATCGGTCCCACCGCCGTCATGGGTCTCCTCACTTACCAAACCTGCGGCCAAGACTATCCCGCTTGTGTCATTCTCACAGGTTTTTACGCTGGAATGTTCGAGCTAATTATGGCCGCACTTCAACTCGGCTGGGTTGTTTCCTTCATCTCAGAACCCGTGACGGTTGGCTTCACGTCAGGTGCAGCAATGACCATCATGTCCTCCCAAATCAAGAGTTTTCTTGGTGAATCTGGGGCAAAAGGAGATGGCTTTCTAACCTACTGGAAAGCCATATTTAGCGACATTTCTACAGTCAAAGCGGGTGATACTACGCTCGGGGTACTCTGTTTAGTCATCCTCCTCCTGCTTCGAAAGCTGAAGGACTTAAACCCCAAGAGTAAACCACTTAAAACCGCATTCTGGCTAATTTCTTTATCCCGCAACGTGATAATCATCTTGGTCACCTCGCTCATCGCCTATCTTTGGCAGGAACCCCCTTTCAAACTTACTGGCAAAGTCCGAGGAGGTTTCCCAACCATTTCTCCTCCACAATTTGAGCTCCCTTATAGACCCACCATGATAAATGAAACCCTAATAGACTCTGAGGAACACTACAGCTTCTGGGACACTTGGTCAGTGCTAAAAACAGGACCTCTCGTTATCGCCCTAATTTCTATTCTCCAAAATGTCGCAATTTCCAAAGCCTTCGGGGCTGGACAAACTGTGGATGCAACACAAGAAATGTTAGCTCTTGGAACAGCGTCAGTTACAGGAGGATTCTTCAGCGCTATTCCAATCTCAGCTTCTTTTTCAAGGTCGGCTGTAAATGATGCCAGTGGAGTTAGAAGCCCGCTTGGTGGAGTGTATACGGGAATCATCGTGATTTTAGCGTTGAGCTTTCTCACTCCCAGTTTTTATTGGATTCCAAAAGCCAGTTTGTCAGCAGTGATTATAGCGGCGGTGATTTTTATGATTGATTATGAAGCTGTGATTCCCATGTGGAAAATATCTAGTAAGTTCATCATGCACTCTAATTTTAATTTAAAAATAATTCTTCTTTTAATAAAAAATACTCTTGATTTTTTAATAGAAATTGACTGCATCGCCTGCCTAATAACATTTCTCGCCTCAATGCTACTCGGAATGGAGTATGGCATTCTAATCGGCGTTGTGGTCAGCGTTGGAGCCCTCCTCTTAAAAAGCCTCCGTCCTGAAGTCATTTGAGCTCAAAATTGATGGTCACTTCCTGAAGCCGGTCTTTACTTCCCATCCGTCGACACAACAAACGGTCCAAATCACTTTAAAAATAAAGAATATTTTCCTTAGTTTTCTCTCTTTTTTGCTACTACAGCAGCCATACCTCGTCTTGTAGTCTGAACAAAGGACTGAAGAATTGATAAGATCTGGGTTTCCTGAACTTGCAGTTTTCAGAATTGGTACACAATTTCAATGCAGGGTTGATTCACAGAGATGATGATGAAGGCATTTCAAAGTTTATTAGGGAAAATATGAAGGGAATTGGAATAAAAGGAGATGGAGATCGAGGTGGTCGATGGATTAGGTTGTTGGAGGTAGATAAGTAGAACGAACAGTAGGAATGATGGAGGGAGTGGGAACGATATCCATGGCAAGCACAGGAAGTGGGTTGGATGAACTTAGCTTAGCTTCTAGTACAAAACCCATTGTTTCATCGAGAAAGTGATTAGGTTTTTAAATGTTAGGACGATTTTTATTCTCGGGTTGTTTGTACATATTAATTGTATATAATATAAGGAACATTTTATTTTTGTGATCTGAACAGTAGCTCATATCACCAAGACTTGGACTGACTTTTAAGCAGCGATTATTTTAAATAAAGAGATGACGATATTTTTAAATGTTTTTTGTGGATTTATTTAGCAACTGTATAAATTTCCAGAATGGCACAAGCAAAATTCCTCCTTTTTGCAGTAAGCCCCAGTGTGGCCTAGTTTCATGCAGACTCGCTCGCAACTTGGCTTATCGTAGCCTCCACAGGGGAGGTCTACCTCCTGAAAATTCGGAGGGTGTTTGATACATGGTTTGGTAGAGGCTGGAGGGTTTCTTCGCGGAGGAACGCTGGGGTTGGTCTGCGAGTGGTTGAGGAAAGGCTCCCATTGTCTGCAGCCTGAAAAAAAACAAAAATATATGTAATACCTTTTTCTATAGAAAATTAACTGAAATTTAGATTTATTTCGTTTTCTTACCGTTCCACTTGCCAAAAGGGCAAGAAAGAGAAAAACGGGAACCACGAGGAGAATAATTTTGGCGGTTGAAAGAGACTTCAGCATGACTTAAAAATCCGAAGCACAGAAGCTCCACTCCTCCTCGTTTTTAGTCACTTGTTGTGAAATATTTAACTACTTTTGGTTAAAAGAAGGTGACAAGAAAGAGAGATGAGGAGTGAAGGACTGCCACGGTTAAAATGAGATTGTTGTAAGACGAGTTGCTCAATAGCTGTTGTATCTTAGCATAAATTTGCATGGTAGACCGACTAGCTGTAGAATGCTATATTGGTTTAATGGCTAAAATGAGGTGAAGGGGTACCATTGTTGTTTGTTGTTGCCTGTCCACAAACACTCTGCTGGTTTTGCTACTTAGCATCATCATCATCATCATAATTACTTGTGAATGATTTCAATGCACATGGTTTGTTGTGGGCAGCTAAGTAAGCTAGTAAATAGCTAGATCTATGCAAAGGCTCAGGCTGAACTAAACAAACTCCTTTTATTCTGGTTATGGTGCAGTTGGTCAAGGACATTTTTGGTTGGGACTTGTTGTAAGGCTTGATGAATGAAAATGAAATGTGATACATCTGCCGCTTTTGTGTGCGCAGATCAATGTAATACATTATATTTACAATTTATGTCGTTGTATCTTCAGCGTTTATGGTGTTTATTCAAAATAAAAAGATCTCTACATAAACCTGGACAAAAATCCGCTATACATATTGCATTACAAGAAGTTCAGTTATGTAGTTTCGTTACCGTCCTCCAAAATACTCAAAACTTCTACGATTCACAACCCTGAAATAAAGCAAGTTTTTAAAACGGATAATCAGGCTTGATCAATCAGAATTTATCCCAATTCCTATTGTTTTTTCAACATTTACCAATGCTTTGTCAACGCATTCATATAGAGGACCCCACTTGTCACAATTTGATTTAGGCACGTTGACAACCTCGTCCACTTCAAAAGGAATTAAATATTGTATACCCATTTTATTTTAAATAAATAGGTATATTGTTGTCAACTTACCCATAGCTGCACATAGTCTTTCTGTATTGGTAACTAATTTATACCTGTGATTTTCATGGAATGGTATATGGGGAAAGATGCGACCAATATAAAACCAAGAGCTATCCTGGTCTATTTTGAATATGAAAGGCTGCTCGCCATATCCACCCTTCCTAGCATACTCCTTGTCGCTTGGATAAGAATGAATAATTCCAAGGGCATTAAGTGCACATGATTCATAGCAAGCCACAGCTTTAAAAAATTCGCCGCCAATACGATCGTAGTCCTCGTCACGAAGCTAGTAACAAAATAGGACATTTTAAATTAATAAAACGATTTTTAACACCTAAAACCGAATGTTACAAGTCATTAAATGTTTAATTATAGATGCAATCCCCTAGTTACCTCTAGTGTCTCATTTTGTTTAATTTTAGGCTTTACAAAGCACTCCTCAATATGGCCTCTATGTATTTCCTCTAGATAGTGTGGATGACATGACAACCTTGGATACAACTCTACTGAATTCTAAATTCAAAAATAAAGAAAAGTGCGTGAATACTATCGCATTTTTAATTTCCATAAGTTGTGTATAAATATTTCTTACCTGCAAAGCTGAACCCAGGAATATGAAAGCTGAAGCCAATACAATGGCCTGGAAACTCATTCTAATAGTTTTGGCAACTATTTGTACTTTTGTGTTCACTAGTAGAATCTAAAGGTAAAGCTTCAACGTCCATGCGCGATTACTTTGCGCACAGAGAAAATATTGGAATGCTACAACCAGTGAAAATTCATTAAACCATTATATCTCATTGGATAATGCATTAATGCATAAATCAAAGTGACCATAAAAATTAAGATAATTATGCAATTACTGCATTTCATTTCTCATTCGTTGAATCAAAGAGTAATAGCTAATAATTACTGCAAATTTGATGATGATGAACGTATTGGCAGCCTTTTAGTAATCATTTAAGAGTAAAACCGCTGTATCTCTGACGTGCTAATAATAAATTCCTTCCAAAATAAGACATGAATAAATTCGTTGCAAACCCAACACCTCATCGTTTTTGGTCATCCAACTATCTAGACCGTCTTTTATATTGTTGAAATTCCAATCGTTTTCAAAATTACAATGTGAATACTTTGAATTTGAATTTCTCGATTACAAAAATTTAATATGACATCATGCTACTTCATTACTTCACAATCTCTCATTGTTTAATTATATTGAAATGTAATTGCCACTTTGCCGATTCCTGTTTAAACGATTAAGACTGGTGACACTTTTGATGTTTGATTGAAGAAGATGAACCATGATTTTCATTACTAGAACCACAACCTATTCTATGCAGTCATATAATCACCATAGATATGAAATTTATCATATAATTATTCAGAAATAGTATGGCCAGTTATTGATATGAGACGTTAATGCAATGAAATAATTTTTTGCGATGCCAGTACACATTTACTATAAATGGGATTATTGTTTTGCGTTTCATTGTATACGAAGGTCTCAACTTCTTTTTCTCAACCAGTTAGCACTTCCAAGCATTTTCGACGCAATTGTAAAATGCGTGTCTTTCTTCACAAGGATGAAGGAATGTTTTTAGCCATGCGTAATAAAATAATTCTTTTTAAAATTTTTTTTTGATAAATTTGAAATGTTTATTGTTGAAACTAACGTTTAAAAAAATTTATCTTAAATTATATATTTCTGCTGCATGACTTTTAAACTAACATGTTTCTTTAGTGTGCACTAGTAAAATGTTATAAATAAACGAACAATTAAGAAGGTTTGTTTGCTACTTTCAATCAAACTACACATGCGTCAAATCAAACAACATAACAAAATCCACCACTCTCTCCACCAAATTCTGCAAATACGCCGCTGCAAACTCCAACGTTAACGGAGTAAACGACCCAAACCAAAAGGTGATTGGTTTCAGGGCCTTAATACTTTTCATCACCCGTTTAGCCTTTCTCGTTTTCATCCTGTTGTACGTCATCTTTGCCTCTACGACCCTTCCTTTCAATATTTCGTCCAAGACCAGCACGCTGAATTTTGCTTGTCGAATTGTGAAAGCGGTTATGATCAAAGTTATCAGAACGCCTCCAACAAGTACACCATAAATCATCGGTTCCATTTTCCCATAGCCCCTTATAACAATCCAGATGGCTGCAACAGTCCCCCAAAATGCAACAGAAACGAGTAGAGAAAGCAAACTGGTAACAACTTTCTCCATATGTTTGTAGACAATGGCAATCTGATTATACCAACGGAGAAACTCTTCATCATCAGGTATCATATGTTTGAAATAGTCGACACATTCCATAACTGCAACTAGGCCACATCCAATCGTCAAGAGATAGTAGTTGAGGCTACGTACCACTTCAATGAGACTTGTTCCCACGACGATAAACCGAATTAGGTGGAGTAATAGCATTGTTGTAAGGCTCCAATATTCGGCAGGTGGAAGGATATCATGAGCGAGGAATGTTATCACGTCGTAGTTTCCCAGGCAAACGATAATCACTACGAGAAGAGGAGTTGAAGAGAGGGAGAAAGAGATCATACACCCCAGAAGTCCGTAATTGTCGGGTTGTCCACCATTAGTGAATTCGCCCTTTGAGTTGAATGCCTCAGGTCGAAAACGATGGGTCATGCGATAATTCAGAGAGTAGAGCCCATCGTATCCATTAACGGCATCGGAAATGTCACGGATTACCAAGCCAACGACCAGGCATACTGTCAAAACGAAGCAGCCACCGGCAATGAAGATGAAAATATGGGTGAACTCGAAATATCTCCGCTTTTTCCAATAGAAATGGGTGAAAGTTAGGTAGAAATTGGCTAAAGCGACGAATAAAGTGTCAATAAGGCAGATAAGCCAAAGAGCCCAGCGAATGCGCGACTTGGTGACGACGAAATGGGTATAGCTCTTGTCCCAGAAAAATGGGAGTGGGGGGTAATACCAGAAAAATAAGTTGTGAATTTGGAAAGATAGCCGTTGCTCTTCTGTGAGCATTTTTAAACAATGGAAATAAGTTGATGTTGGTGGTAGCGAGCTGAAGTAAGTTGTGGTTGGACCTGAGAAATGAACTAGATTTTTATTCTAGAAATAGCTAAATTGTACAAATAGCAGGTCAAAAAGTACCTAAACCTTTGTAACTTTTTTCTTTTAGCATGTTTAACTTTATTTTTCGAGTTTATTATAAACTTTCAATGCTAAGGCGTTTAAAATGACATACATGGTATTTCAGTGAACGCAAATGACAGTTGATTTTTTGGAAAATAAGCAACATGTTTGATTGTATTTCTAAGCTGAATTTTAGGTATATCAAAGAAAAAAGGCTCCTCTCTGGCTGTTCAAAAAAGGACATTTTTTCCTTTAATTATTTATTACACATTTTATAAAACGGTATAAAAATCCCTACCTAAATCTCTCCAATAAGTCCTCGAACAAATAACATATTCTTAATTTTTTGGACCCTGTGTAAAACTTGTTCGGGTAATTTTACATGACAAATACTTCAGCATAAATTGATAAAGAAACGGTATACGGTTCTATGAATTTTTTTCCAGTTGAACGATAATACTAGGATTATCATCCAAAGTATTTATAAGTAGGTTATACATGTAAGATTTTTTTTACATAGCAAGCCTGCACTATACGCGGATTGCTATGCCTTTGTCCTGCAATATCTGAAGAAATGCTCTCCCCTCATTTCACGACAATCATTTAGCTTCACATTTGAGTCCATTTTTTATGCACATTTCGAGCAAGCTTTTTATGTGAAGCAGCATCCACAAAAACACATATTATCGTCATTGTCACTTCAATGCTTACGTTAGCGAATGCAAAGACGAATGCGACTATTTTGTTGTACATTATCCTTTAAGATCAGATCGTACATCAAAATCCATGTCAACTTGAGTCAAGAAGTACCACATTAAAATATGCAACAGTTTTAATGATTGTAGTACGAATGCGTGTGACTGTATCAACAGAAAGGTTGGAGAGTAACACTCATAATATTTTCCCTTACAAGCGGTCCTGCCCGGAAATATGGACATGGATATTAGTAATACTGCTTACTTGATGATGTTACTTGTTAAACTTCCACAGATGCATGCCTTCCCTTACTTATGTTCAAGTAAGGGGATTAAATCTTTAAAATGGCATGGAGTTGACAGGTAGTTTTGAACATGAAATGAAGTGAGTCTTGTCTTCACTTATGTCATATATCAGCACACATGATACACTACAGCCAAACAAAAGCGATTTTTGTACCGCGTAGAACTGTGACACTCCGTCTCTCTTTTTGTATGTCTCGTTCCTAGACAAATCGTTATCAACTGAATTTAAATATTTTACAGCTCTATTACGTTGTTTTATCTAGGTTTTATCAGTGCAAACAATTGTTTATAAAGCGTAAAACGTGAAGGTTGTCTGTGCGTGATACTAGTTTATTTAAAGTAATTTTTCTGCATTAAACTACAAGTACAACTAGTTCCCATTAAACAGTAAGTATTATACATCAAATAAAATATTTACTTAAGCTCATGTGATTAGCGAGTTTCCAACGCATGTAAAACTACTTTTTTATGCCAGTTTACAGTAGCACAATGTACCCATCATCTTTCCCCTCTTCAAGTGGTCGAGGACGTTCATATCGGAGAGCTAGTCGGTTGACTCGTCATCGGCATCACGTGCAGGAAATTCACATCAGCTTTGGGCCTAGTTCTCAGTCCAGCTCTCGGTAATGACATCAACTATTTTATCATAAACAAAGCAGGGGTATTTCCATTCATTAAAAAAATCCAACTTATCTTTCATTTTTTCAGAGCATCAAGACTCATCGATGGTGAAATCCGCCTCCTAAGCATTGTGGAACCTATTCCAAACTACACTCCAGTCTACAATCTTCCCAGCACCAATCCAGCTTCAGGTTCTCCAAACACTCTCCGTTTGAATCCATATTCCATCCCAGAATTTGAAAATACTTTTCACTCCTACGTCTCACACCTCAACACTATTCACGGAGCCTCTTCCACAGACACCTCTTCAATAGTGGCAGCTCTTTCTGAAAAAGTGTACCTAGATAACTACCGCATTCTCTCAGTGCTCATCATTGACGCTGCGTTGATGCCTCACACTACATTCGGAGCTTACACCCCATTACAACCAGCTCGAGCTGCAAATGATGTGCCACAATTCGCAAAGTTCGTTAGTCTCATCCATTTCACAAATCAAACTAGTCACCGCTCCTTCTTCATTTTAAGGGGAAAGCCGTACGCACTTCACCTCTTTTATCATCGCCATGTCACCTTCGAGTTTGACTACCACGCTGAAACATTCCAAGGGAAAAATGCACCTAAAGTCCCCGACATTTTCCCGCATTCCATGATTGATGCAAAAATTAAGGAATTTGTCATCGTTGGAAAAAGTGGAAAGTCATATCCCAAAATATTGGAATTCATCCCAGGTCCCAGTGTCGATAGAAATGATCCTTTGTAACTTTAAACTTTCAATTTTCCAAAATTTTTAAAAAATGTAATTTTTTCAAAATTAACCTAAATAAAACTTTTTGATTGGTTTCTTAAAATCCGCTTAAAATTCTATTCTCATTTAAAGCTCTTAAAACTTCATTCTGTTTGAGTTGGTGTCAGTGCTCTCATATGTTTTCAAATCCTATCTTGTTTTTCAAGTGAAAGCGCAGTAGAGTTCGCAAAGTGTGTAATCTTCCTACGGATTTATTTGATGACATAACACCCAATGTAAAACCCATTATCACATTCACTTCTCCCCCAGAACGGCTTTCAACTGTCCAACCTTTGTTCGCGATAGTGGTAAGTAACAAGCCAAAGGGGACTAATTTCCATTCTCCATGTCCAAAACTTTTCGAGAAGATCTGAAAGCCAGCTCATGCTCCAACTCCTCATAATCTTGTTTGAGTTGGAACAAGTTTGAAGCGAGGCTTTCATTCCATGATGGTAATCTGATACGCATATTAATGAACAATTTAATTTAGCGCGTTCGCTTTCAGCTCTGTAAATAAAATTAAGCCAATCTTAAAAATTCATTGGGAAATGCCTCAATCTCTTTTTAGCTGGGACACAAAAGTCAAGTCACCATCGTCATTATTTATCCATAATCCATATACCATTCGTTTATATCCCTAGAAAGCGACCAAAAACCAACAGCACAAGATAAAATAGACTCATCAGTCAGGCTCATCGTCTTGAAAAGAAAAATCGATTTCTTTTCCTCTCTCTCCTTTCTCTGAGTTAATGCTCTGGTCTGTCTTGAGTGAGTTGGTCTTGTAGCATCTGTTTTATTGTATTTTATTTCATCAATTGATTTGATGCATTCCTTCCCTTTTACTCGCAAAGTTACCCAACCATATCACTAAAATCAGGCTGAACATGAGCAAACTAAATGTCATGCTGCAGCTCCAAACATTTTTATTCAGAACGAGATGAGCAGTCTTTCAACCAAAAATAAAATGCACATGTCAACTCTCAAACATGCTATTTCATATTCAATTCAATTAACAATTCGAGTCTCCTCAATGGAGAAAGCATCTTGTATTGAATTTTCTTTTGCAATCCTCCCATTTCTTTTTCGGGAAAATAACAGCATTCTTTCGTTCAAAATTATTCTGGATGGGGAACGCAGTATTGAACCTCTTTTCAATACCAAAATGAATGGAACACCACCCAAACAAGGTTGGGAGAGAAAGGAGGCATTTCCCCATTGTTTCCCGGTAGTAGCTCTCTGGATTCTAGTCAGGCTCATTCACTTTGCTCAATTGTGTGCATTGCGCTGTGTAGCTAGCTTTATTATGTGTACCTAACGGTTCGTGACGGGATGGAAGTCTCGTTCCCTTTGTTTGCCAACGTGTTTCCACCTTTTGTGCATGATGATCATGTTGATGAACATTATGCACACAAATGGATGCAAGGCCAAGAGCATAAATCAAGAGCTCGAGATGAATCAAACTGATAGCTTACCCGACTACCTAATAGGATGCTAGTGTTTTCAGCTATGAAAACCCTCATCATTAATGGGAAGTGTTTCAGGAATTTTATTGAAAATTGGAAAACTTTTGCGAAAATAAATACAACCCTGGATATTTTATATTCGACCCCATTCTTTGACACGAGTCCGATCCAAGCCATTGCCTGGAGGACAAATAAAAGCATGACAAAAGGGCTCATGTCCCGACCTCAATATTTGATACGAATTTTGAGTAATATTATATCTGAGCAAAGGGAAGGAAATCAAATGTGACAGTGTCAAATGACAAGGTTTTGAGTTGAAAGGCTGCACATCACAATCACATCGGTGAACATGAACATGGCAGTTCTTTTCTGGAACGAGAACACAACAAAACAAAAAAAATTGCAGCCTCGAGAAAAACGTATGGATTTTTGGAGAAATGAAAAATGGACAATAGAACCCTCCGAATTTCATTTTGACACAATAAAATGTGTAAAGTAGGGAGATTGAAAAAAGGGATGAAAAAAACCTCACAATAAAAATCCTGCTAAATGTCATATTATTTATCTTATTCTTCACAACTTTTGGTGACGAAATCCCCTCCTGCTGACATGTGGTTTTGGGCTTGATAAGATAAAATAAGATAAGAGTCTTCTCTTCCCTTTTGAATACGGAATGAATTTTTTTTCGTCAAAAATATGATGGACTGGAATAGTGGAAATCTAAACCGGGAGTGACAATACAAGAGCCTCATATTCTTTTCAAAATTGTATTCTTATATTTCTCAAGGAAATGCTGTGAATGAAGGGAAGAGGGATTCCCCTTGTTACTTTTGGGTTTCACTTCATTACTACTCCATTCCTTTCTCTGTAATCCGTCTATTCTTCCCTCCATGGTGAGGGCTTTCACCCAGCCTTTTTCAGCTTGTTATTTACTTTCTCTCTTCAAAAGAGGATGATTTCATGTGATATGATGATGATGGAGGATATCACATAGCAAAATCCGGTTTTTTACTTTGGTGTCGAAGTGGAAATGTGAATGAATATGATATACCAACTCCTTTTCGAATGCCATTGGCTATCGTATCGAATCCGATC
This sequence comes from Orchesella cincta, assembly GCA_001718145.1. Lineage (NCBI taxonomy): Eukaryota > Metazoa > Arthropoda > Collembola > Entomobryomorpha > Orchesellidae > Orchesella > Orchesella cincta. Next base: position 83,871 of record LJIJ01000300.1, on the reverse strand, counting down.
TCCTTGAAAAGAATGATGATACAAGACGAAAAAATGAACTTTTTCTTCTCTTCACCAAAGAATTTTTATTTTGGAGGAAAATGGAGAAAGAAACGGAAGTCCAAGTCCATCTTTGTTGGAAAAATAAAATAGAGCTGGAAAAAATCCTCCAAGTTTGGGTCTCCTTTTTTATGAATGCAAAAAAAACGCGGAAATAAAAAGTGGATGAGAATCCAATCAGTTTTCTTTTCTTTCTTACATCTACATCTAGAAGCTTTAGCTTTGATCATTCCAATGTGGAGGAATCCTTATGCATTTTTTACAACTCCGAAACACCAGCCAGTCGGCTTAAGTCAAGTCAGCAGCTTAGAAAAGACGACTGAAGGGAATTATGCTCATTAACAACGCCGATCAATAAAAACTCGTGCTTTCCCAATTTTTGCTAATCCAATTATTTTTAATTATTGACTCTCATCCATTCACTGTTTAATGAACGAAGCGGCTTTAATTAACGCCCCATTATGTCATCCATCCTTGATTGTGATTAATGAAGCTGAGATAAAACGAAATGAGCACCGGTTTGAGCTTGCCCGCTGTTTTCCATTATTTTGCAATTTTCTTCATTTCTAGGATTTCCCACCTTTTTTCTGGCTTTCTCTAATCCATGATGACTGTGACGGATATTAAAAAAGGAATGAATATGATGATCCATCTCGATAAATTTATACGTGCGTGGGGAATCGGGATTAGATTTCTTGTAGGTTGTGGAACAGAAATCCAAATCCAACATGTGTATATTTTTTTGCTTTTCAAGTCATTACGTGCGGAAGACCTACGTGAAGTGTGGAACATGATACATGAAAAGAATATGATGAAAAGCCATAAACCACAATAATGTGAAGAGTTCCCGGATTAACATGATGATGACATAGTGTTTTTGACACGGGATGTTATTAATATGAGCACATGACTTTTACAAAGTCTTGGCCAGAATAGAATACATTATTACCATGTTAAAAAAATGATGGATGAACTCGAGAGCGATATTGGGAAAGAATCACGTAGCAAAATGGTTTCAATGCGTAAATAACAGGGGGTAAGATGACAAATTATTTGTTTTAAAAAAAACTGCTAACCCCACACGGTTGAGAGTGTAGCTGCAGAAAAATCTGGGGAATGCATGAGCAAAACGTACGTGAGGTTGGGAGCAACATACATTAGTTGATCCAGTGCCAAAGCTACACATACCACAACCACAGCCAGCCTCTGCTTTTACCAGCACCATCAGCATCAAGCGAGCCAACTCACTTTCTCCACGTCAGTTCGGTTTGAGATGCTTTCTGGTGAGGTAATAAATGAGAGAGTTCTTCCTCATCCTGCTACATACCTGGTTTGGTTTTGGCTAACGACAACGACGCAAAATGCAGTGAATGGGGTTTTAGCAGTCATTAAATTTTTCCGAAAGGTTTGACCCAAACGTCACATTTATTTTGTGAAGTGTTTTATTTAAAGAATTTTTTCTTCTTTTCATCGATTTTCCTATAATTAACGGGAAGCTTCATGTTTGGTGAAAGTTTTGAGGGAAAATAGAAGAATTTAAAGGCTAAAAACTTGATTCTACGCAGTTTCTCACCTGAAATTAATGTGTTTCATCGTTTGCTATTCATTTCCGAGTGCGTTCAAAGTTTTTTACGCGATAAAACTTCCGTTGCAAAGCTTCTTATTTTAATCCCCTTGTAAACTTGAGTTTTCTGATAAACAATGTCAATGCTCTTGAAGTCTTATTGAAAACAAACCTTCAAAAACTAAACCAACAACCAACATATTACAGACAATATTTGTTTTTCTTCAAGTTGTAACAACCCAGTTCCAAAAACAGTTGACATCGTCATGAAGTCAAAACAGGCTATAAAAACTGTATTAAAATTAAATGCCTCCTAAAGTGCACACACAGCTCTCCAAATTGAGTCGAGTATTGCCATCAGTTCCCAACATTTTTCATGTTATCTTCTCCTAACAACTTTGTTACACGTCCGTCTTCCCTTCACTTCAGCCCGATTTCACCTTTCCCCTCGCCGCTCCTAATCCAATATCGAGGCACGTCGAGTGCTCTCTGTTTGCCAAAGCCAAGGTGAAAGCAAATCCATTCCTATAGGATTCCAATCCTTGTCCAACACTCTCCAACAAATCTCTTCCACTCAATAACAATAAATAAACAGGGAGAGGAGCCAATATTGTGTTATTTTATGTAATTTCTTGTTGGTTTGCTTTCTCTGCACCCATTAGCAAACCCCAAGAACTATCATGGTCATGATGATTATTATTGGATTGAGATTGAGCAAACAAAATTCCCAACTGGTTGGTTGCAACTTGTAATCAACATTATTATCATGGTTTTTGTGTCGTCCAGGTTGTTCTCAGCTTTTCCCCAAAGAGTCAGTATCATCATCACTCAAGCAGAAGAAAGAAAATTTTAGCCTTGATTCCAATACCTGTTTTTCTCAGAATGATGATAATCCGCAAAAGGGAATTGCCTCCGTGCTTACTCAACCGAGGTCTGATTTGATCATTATCATTATCGCAAGTGACTTTCTCAGTGCGTGTGTGAAAGAATGTGAGGGGATAAAAGAAAGGGATTTTTTCTCCGTCTGGAATTCTCTGGAGAAAGGAAGTAGAAATCGAGTTATAGGCATTTGGAGCCAGGTAAGAAGAAACTGTTTCACCTGTCATGTTAGCAATTTGCACTTGTCTTTTGGAAAAAGAAAGCATCCATTTCATTTTGAATGGGAGGCTTGGTGAAGATTTGATTTTAGAGGGAAATGAGACGTTAGAAGAAACAAAAAAGGTGCTTGATTTTTTCCTCAGGCTAAAGTTGCTTCTGAATGAAAAGGAAAACAAACTAGGTTCTTTGTCTTGTCACTTCGGACAGGGTTGTTTAAACAGGCGAGAAAGCTTGCTTTGAAGATCATGATGGTACAAAGAAACTCAAATAAAATCTGGGCTTGAAGATGGCTCCTCTCGAGAGTCCACTTTTAGTTGGCCATTCATTTCATTCATTCCGTAGGAAGGAAAGACTACCGGTTTCGGCTTATCGCACCTCTTACAAAGTTCTTTTTGAGTAATTTGTGGAGGAAAAGATGGAGGTGGCAAAGGGAATCAAGGCTGCCACTAGCGAATGAATGTCAAAAGTGAAAGTGGAGATGAAGAGGAAAGCTGAGCTGAGGGAATATTATCCAATCCACATCATCATACAGTTTCCTCTCACTTTTATTGCGTTGGAAGGAATAAGTGCATGCGAAAAACAAAAGGAAAGAAATGGAGCTAAGCTCTTATAAAATTAGGAAGAAAATATATTCTACGCCAGGGTTGGCAATGTATACCGGTCAAATTTGGAATTTTCCATTTTTTATTTATTATTCGTAAATAGATTTGCCGAAACATTTGCAACGGATTCATTTGTGCTTCATAAAACCAAAATATTTGCATTTGCAACTGATACATTTGTGCTTTATAAAAGCGGAACATTTAAAAATGTATTTCCGCGATTCAAATACAAACGTTACTATGGAACATACAGTACAACTCAAGTACACAACAAATATTACTAGAATATTTCCACCCAGATTTGAAGCTACTGCTGGGGTTGACTCGTTAGATCCTTCCCCCTCATTTTCCCTTTCGCCTCTCAGTCGTGACATGAAATTCAAAAAGAATTTTGTCCACCAATTCCAAATCCCACCATTATACAAGCTAGTCATTCTTCTGAGGATGGCTGGATTCACATATCTTCCAAATCCAACACCATAATTGAGCTCGAACATTGAATCCCTGCTTAGAAATAGTTTTCCCTTATTTTCCCGAAATTTACTCAAGCTAAAATATGTTTCCCTGGCTTCCACATCCGGCAAAAATAAAGCGCTACCATTGCAACTCTTTAAAACTTTTGAACCAAACTCAGAACCTTCTGCTATCCAAGCTTCGCGCCAATCGGGATGAATCACGGTGTTATTAAGAATATATTGTGTTCTCTTTGAAAAATTGTGGGATAGGTAGCTTAAGCGAAGGTGTGAATCTTCACCAAGAGCAAAGGCATACAGCTCACTGGGATGCATAAATGAAGAATGTTCTTTATCCTTTCTTTCCCGTGCAACTAATGCGGCTAATACTGGACCAGCTGGAATTTTTTTGTAGCCACCAATCCATGAAACCCTTGTGAAAATTTTAAATGAATATTTTACCAAAGAGTCAAACGTATCAATGGGAACTGGTTGTCTAGGCAGTGTTATTTTTGTAATATTCTTATTTTTATATGCATTGCTTAAAACCAAACCGCTTAGAAGAAACATTCCAAACGCGAAGCGAAGTTGGCGCGTTTTTAAAAAATTCGGAGGGATTGGGTCGCCTTGTTCTGTTAAAACTTTGAAGAATCCCAGCACAAATTCAAGAGGTGAAGGTATTTCAGTGCCTTCTGCAACCCTGGATATTTTGAGTACAACAAATGATACCAGCGCTACTCCCAACAAAGAATTTAGAATGGCAAGCCAAATGTAATTATCGAAAATGGAGGTGAGCTCCACAAAAGCTAATCCATTAATCGGGGCTTGCCCACAGCTCACAAATTTCAGCTGCGCAGGATGGATACGGAAGGCCATATAATCTGTTTTCCCCCCCAGCCCCATGACAACTGCTGGATATAGGTGGTAATCTTGAGGAAAATAAGAGGTAGACAAACCCTCTTCTCGTATCAAACCATCGACACTTTGAAAAAATGTGGAAAAGCTAAACCATGAAACGTTTCCTAGCACGGACTGTACAAATAGTCGCATTTCAGCTCGCCATCGAATGTCCTCTAAAGACGAATGGCTTAAAAGCTCATCCGATATCAATAGTTTGTAGGGTGAGGTTTCAAACAATTCTGATTTATCATCGTCCACTATCGCGTTGAATGGAGATCCTAAAATAAATTACCATAAACTATGTTGTTTGGTCCCGTTTTCTAATAATATCTGTAGAAAAATTATTTACGAAAAAAACAGGTTCAAACGGTTGTAGTTTTTTACAGTGTCTACAAAGTAAAATTACATCCGTTAAATCGTAACATTCCTGATTTTCTGCTGTTGTACAGTTTTTGAATTGAAATGTGAATTTTTCCATTGACGTTGTTGTATGAGGAAATAACCAGTTATTTTGCAGACTTAAAAACGAATTTATCCACGCTTTGATTGTGTAAAAATCTGCAGGTTCTTTGGCCCTGGTTAAAATAATGTTCCAAATTGACCTGGTTACAATTAATGCTTCGAAGTTTAATCCGATGACTGACGTTTTATCAAGCTCTTTGTGTCTTGAATGTACCCAAAATTGTTTATATGCTGATGGCATAATAAAATAGGGACGTGAAACTTGATCTTGGCTTTCGTAAAACACAGGATCTTCTCGCAAATTCGGCGGGAAAAGAAACCAGTGAATTTCAGAGTGCCAGGATTTAATTTTTGCGCTATTTTGTACCATTGGGACGTCTAAGCAATCTTTCTCCATAAAGTTCAGTCGAATCAGCGCCTTGCAGTATTCTAAACCGTCACGTTTTTGTCTCTCTTCTGAGTGTTTTCTCGAAAGAAAGGTTCGCGTCCATTCATCCTTTCCAGTTTCGTTTTATCCTCCGTATTGAATTCGAATTATATCGTAGCGGGAAAGGACCACAACGGTTGAAACACGCGGTTCCTTACCTGGTATTTTAGATTAACTTTTAATTACGTTTCCAATATTAATTCTCTACCGTTCCACTTGTTTCTGGATTACTAAACTGGGAATATTGACGGGAAACTTCTTTAAATTGACAATGTACATTCTTAGCTGTAAAACAGAAAATTTGAAGAACCAGAGCGAGTTTAAATGCCATTTTTAGAAACCTCAGTATTGCAAATCTGTATTGCGTAAAATACAAATTTGATAACTCTCCTTGCTGTCTGACAATACTCTACTGGTTTGAAACCGGAATTGGTGCTTAGTTTCTTGGTCACGTTGTAACAACACGTGTCAAAATCTTTCAAATTAATAGGTACCAATTTTATCACACGCGCAAATGGTAAATAATTGAGTATTTGTCTGAATTTTTTTTGCTGTGCTGAAACAGGAACATTTTTGCAGACACCAATAATGTTGCCGTATATCAATTCATAACGCCATTAAGTTTAATTGTTAGAAATTAATTAAAATAATTTAGCAATTTAATTATCAAATTTCATTTCAAGTAATTTTCTAAATAGTTTTACGGAAGAAGGTAGACCTAATCAAACTAATTGAAAATGAAAGCAATATCAAATATTAAATGCTGTCTCGTCTGCATTATTTTCGAAAAAGTCCTAATTTTTTCGCGACTCCGGACAGACAAAACTCCTTTACGCTTTTTCAACCATACTAAATAAGAAAGATGCAGATGATAGTATTGATTTGCTGAACATGCTCGACTACTACCAGTCAAGAATAATCCAAAAAGTAAGCAAAAACTTGGAGAAAAGAGCGAGAACATCTTTCTCATCCTTTTACTTTCTCTATATCATCGTCATCCCATCCTCATGCAAATTTATTTTACTCAATCAAAGTCTCCGCTCTCCCTTTCTGAATATTAATGAGCGTTTTAATTTCCTCCCTTGTTTCCATCCAGCAGCACTTTGACTTGTTGAGATTCATAAAGCATCTTGATAATCATCATCATCATCATCACCTATGAACTCAGGCGGTATCCATATCTTCATCCAGCATTTAAGTAACGTAATGAATAAACATAAAAACATCCTTTTAGCTCTGTGCATTCCTGCAATGCAAATAATGAATCACTTTCTCAGAACAAAAAGAACAATAGACTTTCTGCACAATTTTCTATTTCTTGGATATGTCATATTTCTTATAACCAATCAGTGAGAGTCCATTCTCTGACCTTTCATCTTGCCCAACTTGGAGCATCCACTCAGTTTCAATTACCACTTAGAAAAACAAATCGTTAATATGCATTCGATGCTTACCTATTTTTCAAAAACTGGGATCTAAGTTTCTATGTCGTTGAGCAGAAGAGGGGAAAAAGGTACGTGAAATATAATAATATTTTGATTTTCAAGAAAAAATATTATGATTAAGTTACAATTCTAAAATAATTTTTATTTTTCAGGATATGCGAGCATATTCTTCCCAATTCACGCCTGGAATGGCTCCGAGCATGATTGTGGGCTTGTCTCAGAACTGGCCGTTGCTGGGACCGATGCCGATTTACTCACCTGTTCCTAATTATGCTGCTCATCCTCTTCCTCTTGTGAGGTATTGATAAATTTGACATTTTTATAATTTATTCATTTTTTATTTCAAGAAAATAATTTTAATTATATTTATTTTTCATTCAAAGCTTAAATGGAGCCAAGCTGTTTAATTTATCTCTAAATGGTCACACATTCTCCTCCTTTTCTTCCCTAATTCAAGACTTTGGTGACAAATGGACTGGGCCCGGCTCTCAGGCAGCTGCCACCCTCGCTAATCAACTGTTTTCTGACAATAATGAGCTTGTTTATGTACTCATCACAGATGTGGCCTCTTATCCCATCACTTCCAAACCGGAGCTTTGGCAATTGAGCCGAGAAGAAGAGGAGCAACAATATCAAGTGCCATTCTCTCTCCCAAATAATGGCAACAATCCACTTGAAAAGACAATACCAATCTCGTTCAGCACCCTGTTCAACGTCGGTCAAGAGATCTTTGCGCTCTTTGTCTTTTCTCCGACTCAGGTTCTCTTCACGCTGGAAACCACCAAGCAACAGGGTTTAGCCAGCGTTTTCTTCCATGGACTAAGCCAGGTTTCTGTGAGTGTCGCTCAAAATCCGAGAGTTATCAATATCCACTTTTTGGAATGATTGAATATAAAATTTTATCAAAATTGCAAATGATTTTGATTTTTCAATGAATAAAAACTTTAGGTAAAAATAAAATTATGTTGTATCATTTTTGTTTCATTTCCATTGGTTCACAACTTGTTCATAAAAATTAGGGTATTCATAACATATTCAAGAGTTGCATCCAAATATCTTAGTTTTGAATCTTTAATGAGAACACCAAAATCCCCCACTTTGAGAGCAAATTGTTGGTTCCTGACCACTCTTTTGACTCAGCTGTCTCCTGATTTGAAAATCCAGTGTCTTTTTACTTGCCTTCTGGTTTTGCAAATAAAGCAACCCACGTCAAATTCATATTGTGATGCTGTAACTCCAAACAGCATCATTTCTGACATCACATAGTCAGATATCCAATATAGTATAAGTATTTGCATCTTATAATCTATCATGAATTATACAAGAATTTTCAATACTTAGAGTATTTTCCTGTTCACCATTTACCAACAGATATTCGATTTATAATTTCCAACAGATAGATTTTGAACAATGTTGGAATGATGGTGATAGACATCTTTTGAGAAATTTAATTAGCAAAGGAGCCATACTTCCAAATAGCATTACATTTGTTCTCAAGTTCAGACAGATTGCCTGCGTACAAACAAAGGAGATGATGAGGTGGAAGATTTTAATGTACAAACTTTTAATGTTTAATCCAACAGCTAAAAAAGATAAATGAATTGGATCCATGTCCTGAATCACTATAACAATTGAGGAGATAATGCATGAGAGCGGATAAAAGAAGAGGATGCGGCCCAAAACTACTCCAGATGTGTCCCCTTTCCATTCCGAATTATTTTTTTGACATACTTTGAAAAGTGATTCAAGAATTTTACGAAAACTCCCAGTACCAGATTTTGATTTGGATGTAATCTCAATTTCAATGAAATACAACCAATTTAATGAGTTGTCTAATTCGTAGCGATGGAAATTAGGATATAATCATGTATCCAGACTAGATGAATGGTCAAAATATCACGCTCGTGACTACTAGCTGTTCCGTGAAAAACAAATTTGTGTGATGTCGAGCTGAGATAAAAATGAAGCAGATTGAAGGCATTATGAATAATCCAAGCAGACCCAAAGTTGCAGCAAAATATAGTATCAATCTCCTCCATTTAGATTAATATTCCGTCTCCCAACGTCCCGTTTTGGTGTTCCAAGAGATCAAATAGGGAAACAATAGCAGAATAAAATTACCTTGACATCATTTTTACATAAATCAGCTTGATTTTTTCATAATTATATACAATTATATACAACATGAAACATTTCTGGGTATTCAGAAGCAAATCACCAATAAATACCCGCATTAAAGTTGATGCCCTTCAACTAAATTTTCATTTCCGTCAGACCTTGGTATTCACCAGCACGGCAAAACTGTTCTATAGCAATTTTGAAGCAGACAAAGATTCTTTTAAAGATTTTTCTTCACTCACAATTTATTCATAGACATTCCACCGAATTATGATGATTACTACCCAGTTATTCAAGTAAATAACAACTCATGAAGAAAACAGCTACTTTCTACTTTCCGCTTTCCCGAACAAACACCGGCATAGACGCAACCAAGTAAATATCCATCATCTCATTTGACATCTTCCTACAGGATTCCTACCTTCTTCTCCAAACTCAGGTTGTTGTTTGCTCGTACCCAACGAATGTATGCATTGCTTATTGCACTAAATTGCCATTTTCCGTTTATTCCCCTTTTGACTTCTGGTTTTTGTTTGCTGTTACGCTGTATTCCCTGCTGTGACGAAAAAACATTTACAAAATTGAATCTCTGAAAAGAACTACAACGTATGAGTACTTTTCCCTCCTAATTCTTTCAAGCGAACAAGTTGGCTGTTGGATGAAAAAGAATTGTCTTTTCTTACTGTCAGAACGTTACGGTCCAGCTCCGTTCTGTAGGTAGACGACATCAGAGGTAACCTTGTAGCTTTGCATGAGTTCTTTTCCTCTCTTCATCTTTGTTTCCTTCTTGTTCTCTCCAAGAAAACAGAAGCTGAAACTACAAAGAACCAACTTTCTTTTACGGAAAACTCCTCTTTGTTTAAAAATAACGCATTGTTACTTTCTCGCTTCCAAAAACCCAAGCCAATGCCGATGCAGCTACTTTTGTGCTGCTGTCAAAAGCTTGCCTAATCCCTTGACGGGATTTCTGAATTTCGGAGCTTATAATAATGATAATAATAATCTGTTTTTTGGAATGCACAGCAGCATGAGTGAGTACAAACGGTGAAGTTGCTGTTGTTGCGCTCCACTCAGCAGTTTACCAAGTTGGCAGTTGTTATAGTCTCTTTGATAATGTCAAACACGCAGTTTTCCCGTAGAAGTGTTGTTGTACTCCTGCCAAAAATATGAGAGGAAATCCGCCCACCCACCCATGACTCTTGCTACCTCAATATCGGCTGCTTTCTCTGAATTGGGTATGAATTTTGTGCAGAATTGTACTCTAATTCATTTTGGTGGTGAATTGAATACATATAATAGATATTTTATTGCCATTTTCATCAGTCTGTGCACAATGTCCATTTTTAATTTGTTTTTGGTAATTATCATAATATCAAAAGGAATTGATTTTTAAGAATTTTTTCAAGAATTTACGAATGGGGTCAAATTTTGCAATTTTGAGTTCAAATAAGGCAATTGTTCCCAGACTGCACTTTGTTTCTCCCAAAAGAAAGGATTATATTGAGCGAAATATATCAATCGAGGCAATAGATTTGAACATTTTTATTGACATCTTTTATCACCACAATCCTTGTCTCTGGTGCCCAATATAATACACAAGTAGTAAAAAATGACAAAATAAAGTTGTACCGATGGGATCCTATAAGATCATCTTTATAGTGAGCCTTATCCAGTTCAAATCCAGGCATAGATTCCTAAAAGAAATGGGTTCTCTCCACGGTCCATCTTCTTCCACTCACCTTTTACTCAGAAGCAGCGCTCCGCTTTAACCTTCTATTTTTGCTCTGCTTACGGATTTGTATTGTATTGTGGTTGCTCGTTGTAGCGTAATGCCTCAGCCAAATCCACACCAGGCAAAAAGAGGGGATAAATATGCTCATGGGAAAACAAATGTCTTCATCCTAACCTACAAGAAATGGGAATGCATTAGAAGTTTTCTTCTCTTCACACTTTTCTCCATCCGTCTCAATGATTTCCTTGTTGAAAGGGAAAGAGAGAGAGAGAAACTGTACATTTTACACAACTTGACTTGACTTTGACTCAGAAAGAGTTGGAAAAGTACGTACGTACATCTCACGCGTACACTTCCAAAAGGCCAATGCTCTGCTTCTGTGATCCATCTCTTTTGGTTGATGCTGATTCCAAGCTCAGTTGTCCCCTGCTTCCAGAATCAGTTTAGTCTTGGCCGTGCTACTGCTCGGAGAGAGAGAGAGAAAATGCGATATTAGAAACGGATACGTTGGTGGAAGGAAGTTCAGCCACCGTAGCAATACCGGTCCCATTTCTCCTATTATTAAACATTTATACGGGTTTTTATATAACAAATAAATAAGTGTGCGCTCATGTTTTAAAGTGCATCGTCTGCTTTTTGGCGTTGGTCTGGCAAAACTTTGAAATTTAAGAAAAGTCTACTCAACTCCGGTTTCTGGTGGTGCTCTTAGAGTGAAAGTAGGAGAAAGTTATAACTCATCATTAAGTGATAAGGACATGTTATAAATATACAAGGTTGACATTACACGACAGGACAAAAACTTGTTGAAAGGAAAGTGTTGAAAATGATTCGAAAGAGAAAGCTGTCTTGTCTCCAGAAATAAACGGAGATTTTACTCTCATTATTAACTTTGTTTGGGTGAAATCAAATGCACTTTTACTCTGAATGAAGAGCTGTCTGTCTCGTCTAAAAATAAATTTGTAAATTTTACCGTTTTCAGAAATAAAATGCTGATGAGAAGAGAAAGCAAGGTTTCTGGTCTGGATTCAAGATGTAATGCGAACAGTTCCCCTATCATCATCATCTCCATTAAGAAGTGTGGTGCGGTGAAACGTGGGGATTGTAAGTGGCTCTTGAAATGGGAGTGAAAACTTGTGAAAAGTGAAATTTATCTGGATTGGAGTCATTCAAGTGGATAAAAATATCCGAGTGAAGTAAAGTGAGGAGTACATGGGAATTAGTGAGTCTCTTTCAACAAACCAAAGAAATATAAGCTTGTTTGTGAAATGTGAAACTTGTGAAGAGTTTGTTGCGGTTTCCGAGTACACATGTTGGATTCAGATTTTCTTTGAAAATATAAATATTCAAGTGCATTTTTATTTACGTTTGATGTTTTTGGGTAAAAATCCTCTGATCGTGAATATCACATCAAATAAGTCATCATGTCATATTGATTTTTTCGAGTAAAGAGTTTCATCAAGTTTTCTACCCCCTACATGCATACTAGGAAAAATACGATCTGAAGCAAGCAGCACAAGGTAAGTTGACGGGTACTTGTTTAATGTACTTTGTATTTCTTTCGTCATCATGTCATCTCATTTCAAATTATTGGACAAAAAACCTTGGGGTTTGAATGTTATGCATGATTCTACTTGTTTTGATCCCAGTCTTTGTTGCCGTGGATTGGCCAAGATTCTCATAAATGATGTAGCAAAGCTTACTCCCAAGAAGTAAAAACCTTTTGAAATTTGTCGTAATGGCATAATAGGGTATAACCCAGACAGCTTTCCGATAAATGCTCTTCTTATAATTTATAAATGATGACAGTCAGATGAAGTACGAAGGACTTATAGCGACCTTATTTTAGTGCAAATGTTGCTGCCATATTTTAAAAAAAATTGACACCTCTGTCGTTCCTTGAACAATACCTGATAAATAGTATGAAGTAAGTTGCTTCCGATTTTGTTCGTAGCTTCATGAATATAGGTTTATCTGCTGCCAAGCTTTAGGTCTTGGGTACGCTTTCCGTCAATGTCACCTGAGCAATAATGTTAGATTCAGCTAAAGTTCCATTACAATTTTCTTTAGAGGAATTGATTTCGTTGCGTAAAGGACTCAAATTGTGTACAGAGTATGGATGCGAAATACGTTTTTATGAGAAGGACTACTTAACAACATATTACGAAATGATAGTGTAGGTGCCGAAATAACATTTGCATAAATAGTTATGCATACACCTTTTACATTAGTTTTTGTTCCATATTTCATCAGTAGAATTATATTATTTACTAAATACCAGTTTGTGATACTCATCAAAATCTTAGTTGTATATTGGAATGACCAAATGGTAAAGTTGTCTCACTTTTAAATGAATTTGTGTCGTTTTCATGAAGTTTAACTTACCATTTTCTAAACTTGCAAATTTGTCTGTCATTAAAATGAAATATGATGAAAAAATAATCGACATAAAACCTGTGTAAGTACTTATTGCGTATTTGCAGTGTAGGTTTCTTGATTACATATGGAAAATACATGAAAATTCCAGGTCAATTTAATCGTAGCAATGACTGGTTGCAACTGGCTGAGTAGGCATTTAAAAAGGTTTAACAATATTTTATACATTTATTAGCCTTGACTGTAGTTAGTTGCTAATTATGAAACTCCTCCACGGTAAAAGTGAATTTTTCTACAAGCCGTCCTAACAATAAGCATTGACTGACACAAATACTTGGTAAAACTTATACCGAATTCAGAGGTTGATAAAAATATTTACTATTATCATACTACGGTTTTACACATAACCCAATATTACAGTTCTACAAAAAGTATGAGAATATTAATTGTGTTGGTGAGTACAGAATTATAATAAGCCATCGCTAGGCCCTTAGTTAATACCCCAATATTTCCAACATTGAGTCCTAATGGGAGACAGCTTCCCACGACTCGTTTCATAGCCACAGCATCAAGTCTTCTGTGACCCTTAATTTTCCAAGTGTTCATTAGTTTTTTACTGGATTCATGTAAAGTGCAGGCAATGCTAAATATAACCATTACACCTAATAGCAAGCTGCAGGCCGCAACTCCACTAATAAAACCTAAGTGGCTGGCACCCTGTTTAAAACTGTAAAGCATGAAATTGGTGGCCACCGCAATAATTATGTAGCAAAGACCAAGATATCCTGTAGTGACCCGGCTGATAAGTCGTATAACAGAGCTCAACGCAACACTTAATTGTTTATATAATAGTACGCCAGCTTTGAGTCTACCTAAATTAAATTTGTGCAGCTCGTTCAAAATAAAGAGAAATGATACTGTCATGCTGACACTCAAAAGGATATATGTTTTCATGTTGGTTGTCATTGCATGAAAGCAAATTAGCCAAAGAATCCACCGAAAAATCTCTATTAAAATTCTAAAAAGTCGGAAAAAGGTATTTAGGTCGCCAGCGTTTACAAACATGTTCAGAACAATTGTTGTTAGTAGCTTTATAGGATCGTAGGGCCATGGACTAAGCGAAAGTCCAATGGAAAATACCAAAGCAGATGCAGTGTAAATAACTACAATGTAATAGAGTAGGAATCCAATCCAGTCCATTCCATGCTGGGAGGCGTGTACAAGTTCTGCAAAGAAGAAAGTGTGTTTAGTCAAAAACTTTTATATTTTCTTTGATAAATTTTACTAACCTTGTTTTATATTTCTGAGAAAGCCCCGATGGCACCGTTTTTGCTGCTTGTTTGAATAATAATAGTGATAATATGACTCCGTCTTGAAAACCCAGTTCGTCATATTTACCAACTCCTTTCCGTAGCAGTTTAGGAGTAAATCGAGAAGAAGCGAATTGATACAAGCCATGGAAAGTAGCGACATAATAATTATTGACGAAAAGTTAATTGTGACTCTTGTAGGAGCGAAAATTGCAACGCAAAGCACTGTGCAAGTACAACTAATAATTATCACCTCAAAGAAAACAAATGCGTAGTAAGAAAACACTTTTCTCCACTCCTTTTCGAAATTCCATGTTAACACACTTGTCTTCTGCCAGGTTATAGGATAAGGAGGGAAGAAGTAGTCAGTAATTTTTTGATTAAAATTAATCGCACCAAGAACCAATGCAGTTGGCATTTCAAACCGAATGCCTGAACAATCAATTTCAGCTGGAAACTTCGTGGGTTTTGGGATAATAACCACTGAACAATAATGGTTCAAACAGCGCAGTATGGTCCAGCACAGTTTTGAAAAAGTTCTTCAAGTAAAAGCTGGGTTTCACAAACACGGTATTACTTTATTCCAACTATATTTTCCGAGAAAATGGGCCAGAGACAATAACATGGTCTTATTTAAATGTTAGACATACAACATTTTAAATTTAGCTATTTAGCTTTTGAATTTTTAATGGCAACGAAGTTGATTTATATTGGGAAGCTCCAACAATCCTCATAATAAATAAAATTGATTTTCAACCCCATTTCTGGTTGAGTATTGAGCAGGGAAAAAATTTTATACCACAAAAAATTCTGTATCTTCGGCAATATGAAAAACGAATATTTGGACAGAACTGAATTATGTCGAAGAATTGGGAAATTTCATTAAATTGTGATTCTAAAATTTATTGGAATGTATGTTGCTTTTAATGTCTTATTTAAAGTACAAGCAATTTCATTACAAGCTCTCAAATAAGAGTAGCATAAGCGAAAAGCGTGATATCAGTTTTAGCTTAGATGTTTGTAATTTCTTTGAATTTTCAGTTTTGCCAGAAACAATTTGAACTAAACCATTATCCAAACTTGAAATATCAATTCTATATAATATGTAATGTTAAACTTGTTATTTAGGTTTACTCCACTTATTTTTGGCTTAACAAAGAGGTATCACTACTACTACCACTATTACTTAAAAAATTTAGCCAGGATTGAATTAAATCGTATATAATTCAGCCGCGGAACCAAAAATGCCCTATAATAATGAGAAGGCGTAGTGCGGATTCCGTTGCAAATAGAATATATACCCGGGTTAGTACTAAACCGATTCCAACATTAGGGGTTAAAAAGAAACTAATTTTATGGTGGAATTTAAAAGCAGTTCAATCTTTCTGATAGGTTGAATGCTGTTTTGTCCCAGCTGAAAAACTGGGAAAATGTCTGTAATCACGAATTCTAGGCATTAATATACCACTAAATACACAACAAAAATATGGTAACTGCTAATATGAATCTTACTTACGAGCAAAGTACGTGGTCGATGAAACACGGAATTGAACCACTTGTGTTGCAAATTGTAGACACTTTTGAATAACTAGTATTCCAAAAATATTTGCCTTGAATGGGCATTTTTGTTTCCGTGGCAGCGGATCGAAGTTTTGAAAATGACAACCAATTTTCCCATGTTAATTTGCAAAAGGTTTGAGCAGTTTTTTGAAAACTTGAATTTTTCGAAAATTTTGTCAGAAACGGATAAAAACTGATAAATACGTTTTGTTTCAAGCTCTACAATGCTGGAGAGTAAGTTTTATCGTTATTTGACTACAATTTTGAAAACTTGAAATTTTGAGCAAATAGCCCAATGCATGGCAGAGGTGCATTTTCAAAAATTCAATCCGCTGCCACGGAAACAAAAATGCCCATTCACGCAAATATTCACGTGGCTTATTAGGGTAATACGTCGCAACATTTGCAATTCGTGTGTTCAAATATACGTACTTTACTCGTTAGTGTTGTGAACTGTTCAATTCACGATATTTTCAGTACTCCAGTAGATAAATACGACAGACTATAATTTAATAACACGGTCAAGAAGAATTAAAAGTTTTCCTCGTACGGGATGAATAGTATAATTTAGAATTTTTTTATTGCAATTTGAAATTTGTAGTTTCTGCATAATTAAGCGGGTGCTACCTCTGATGAAGTATTTGGTAAGTGTAATCCGGAGTTGAAAACTGATTTAAACCCTGTCACCTGTACACACAGATATGAAATGGCAAATGACATATGTGAAGGATTGAATTTTTTGACCACTTGGGAATGATTGTGTAAAGGATTAATTGATGTTCAAAATGACAGACAGACATAATGTACGAAACAAAAACAATTAAAGGACCTGTGCTAGTCTCGTAAAACCATTCAAAATTTGCACTTTACATTGCAAAATAGAAATTATAACATTAACCATGTCAAATTTTAAAGTATATTGCTAAAATATTTTTTAAATGGGAACTACAAGAGTTAAGTTATATGCTAGATAATTGAGTAGTAAATGTTTATTTTTATAGAGAATTAAATTTAATCATAAGATTACACTTCTGCATTTAACAAACAACGGTATAATGTAAAAGGAAGCGAGTTCACCATAAAGTTAACCAATTCAATTACAAACTTGCTACATTTTATCCTTCGCAAAGAGTATTAACATACTATTCATTGTGTTTGAAAGTAGGGAGTTGAAGTAAACCATTCCCATTTCTTTCGTCATGATCCCATAAAGACCCACGTTGAACGCAAGAGGAAAATAGCTTTTCACCACCCGTTTCATCACAAGTCCATCAAGTCTTTTTTGTGCACCAATCTTCCAAGATCTGATCAGCACATCACTTAATTCATGAAGATGGCAGCCAATCCGAAATGTGATTGAAATTGCTAACACGGAAATTGTTAAGAGAATTCCACATATGAGGCAAACATTTATATTACCACGTTTAAAGCTGTAACTCCCAAAATTAATGCAAACAATTACTACCATAAAAGCTGTACACAGAAGCCCACCAACGCAGCTTGTAATTAAGCTCCGGATTGAGGAAAAGGCTATACATAATTCCCTGTACAATTTTAGTGAAGACGGGTGAAGTCGTTGAATATGTCGTAGGTCACCCAATAATTTAAGGAATGAAGATGCCATACTCACACTCAATACTACAAATGTTTTGTAATTTGTCGTAAATGTGTGACTACAAATCAACCATAGACTTAATCGGATGAGCTCCAAAATTCCAAATATTACCTGAAAAATGATCCATTCTAGGAAACTAAATGAATGGAAAAAGTTTTCAACTAAATTTGCGAGAAAACTAATTGGATTTAGTTGCCAAGGGCTCACTAAATATGCTACTGGAATTACAATGGAAACTAAACTGTAAGCTATCACGATGTAAGTCAAAAGTATTCCCACCCAATCAGATGAGTATCCACGATAAATTTTGTACAACTCTGATTTTACATGGGCGAAAGAAATATTTATCCTGACACTACGTTTGCCCTTCAGATTTGATTCCGTTACAAAAATCCAGTTAGTCATGTTTACCAACTCGATGCCGTAAAAATAGACCAAAATATCCAGAAGCAGCGATCCAATGACCAAGGTCATCATTAATGCCGTTATAATGATCGTTTGTAGCCCGGACTCGGTAGCATCATGACTTCTTGTGAAAAATAATAGTAACCCTATTCCGACGAGTGGAATTCCACCGAAACCAATTTGGTGGTAGGACTTGACGACTTTCCAGTCCCTTTCACATTGCCACCTAAGTTTATTGTTTTTCTCCCAGG
Source organism: Orchesella cincta (assembly GCA_001718145.1). Taxonomy (NCBI): domain Eukaryota; kingdom Metazoa; phylum Arthropoda; class Collembola; order Entomobryomorpha; family Orchesellidae; genus Orchesella; species Orchesella cincta. The sequence goes on along the minus strand of LJIJ01000300.1, from coordinate 65,518 downwards.
TGATGGGATTCGGAGGAAACAGCATGTCTGTAATTTTTTGATTTAGAACCAGTGCAAGTAAAACAAATGGTTCTGGCATTTTCATGCAAATGAGGCAGTTTTTTCCAAAATTTCCTTATGTCAATCAAGAAGCATATACAGAATATAGCATGAAAACAACTTATAGTGCCATAAAACGTTTTTAAATGAAATTGTAGTCTGCACTTTTATGCACACAAAACGGAATTTTAAAGGGCGGGTTTTGTTAAACCAAATTTTAATGTTGGTCGGTTTTACAGGAATTACAGTAATGGAATCGACAGTTGATCATACATTAAGTTATTTATTTCCGCTGCAGTTATACAGTCCGTTTCAAGTTAAATTGAGGTAATTAAAATACGGTAAACATCAGTTAAATTGAGGGAGAGGTCATTAGAATAATTTCTTACAAGTAACAAGCATATAAATTGAAGCTTAATTGTAGGGACGCTGTTTTGCCATTAAATTATAGATCTCGACGACTATCCGAGACATAAAATTTACATGAATGTTGGTCCTTGGTCCATTTTACAGAAAATCGGCTATTCACTATGTTTCAACAATTTATTACACATTAAAAAGTTATAAAATTGTTAACATTCAACTGTTTTGCATATTAATAAATAAAGCATTTTTTGTATTTTTTATTCCATCATTACACTGACCCATACTACCCATTAAATTATATTGCAACCGTCAACTGTGCAAAAAGTACAAGCATATTAATTATACTGCCGAAAAGTGAATTTAGGTAATGCATTTTTAGTTCTTTCGTCACAATCCCAACATGACTCACTTTGACTCCCAACGAGAAACAAGCTTCCACAGCCCTTTTCATTGTCCCTCCATCATGTCTTTTTCTAGCTTCGCTTTTCCAAGCTACCAACAGGTGATTGCTTATTTCATGCAAAAAGCACCCAATTTTAAATGCTACCTTAAAACTGACTAACCAAAGACTAGTCGCAACTACAGAAACATAGCACAAATCCAAATTATTTGCCTTAAAGCTGTAAATAGCTAAGTTTGTGGCAAAAACCACAAACAGGAAGCAAACTCCTAAAAAAGTGCTGAACAGGTTTGTGGTGAGATTTTGAATCGTGGAGAAAGTAATGCACAACTCTTTATACAATTTTAGATTGCTGGTATGCAAGCAGGAGTGTCTCAGCTTATTCAAAAGCTTTAGAAAAGAGGTTGCTAAACTAATACCAATTATAATAAGAGATTTAAAGTTAGTACAGTACGTGTGTGAGCAGAGTAACCAAAACATCCATCGCAAAATTTCCACCAGTACAATTATTATTGGACATGCGAATTGCAAATGTCCATTTTTGCAAAACTTGCGAATAGTTGGATTCGCTATCGAACCAAGAGAGTCCCACTTCCATGGGCTTATTAGGAGCGCCACGGGCATTAAAACGGAAGCTATTGTATAGAATATCACGATACAATTAAGGAATAAACCTAGCCAGTCGGGGTGGTGTCCATTTTTAATTCTGACAACTTCAGATTTTATATCCCGTAAAACGTTATTTCTAAAAACGACTGGGTTATACTTAGGAATTTCTGCCTGAAAAAAGAAATTTGCTGCATTAATTAAATTATGACCTGACGTAAAAATAACCCAATCCAAGAGCAACGAAAATACTGCCACGATTAAAATCAGGCTCTGGGTTAAATATACGGATATTTCAACATTTCCACCTGAAGCTATTTCTATATATGTTATCACTAAACTGGTTGCAATAACTAAGGTACAACTTAACGTAACTGCGTAATACGATAACAGTGGTAGCCAAGTTTTTTCACACACCCAAGGTACACTGCTATTCTTATGAAATGAAATAGGATTTTTTGGAAAAAGAAAGTCTCCTATTTTCTGGTTAATTATAAACGCATTGAGGACAAGTGAAGTCGGCATCTTGACGTTAGGAAAATCAGCTACGTTAGTGTCTGACTAACGGGGATTTCGCAGACTTTGCAGGCCATTTTTAAAGGCTTAAATGATTAAGTATTTCGACATGTATGGTTTTAAATTGGTACAATTGAGTACTCAAAAAACTTGTAGCTCCATAAAACTTAATGGTTTCAAAAATTGGCAGCATTTATAAATTTGATTTAAGCGGACACATAACTTTTAACATACCTACAACCGATCTGATTCAATGATTCATCCAATTTAATTTCAGTCTAAATTGTTGGAGTTTGCGTCGATTTTATTGATGATGATAATTTTTTGTAAGAGCATAACCGAGGAATTGCTCAACCAAATGTTCGTAAACTCTTCAAACCCTCAATTTGCTGGAAAACTACGAATAAAAAAACATTTAGATCTCAAATTCGCTCAAATTATTGTGAAATTTAAATATATTAGTTTAAAATATATGTAAACCCCATCAAAATACGTTCCCATTTTTATTAATAATTGTGCAATCAAGACAAAAACCATGTTAAACCCAAATATACATTTATTATTTAACAACGTTAACTCTGTTTCTCTTCTATCCCCTTAGCTACAACCTGACAAACACCATTAGCACACTGATTGTAGTGTCAAGAAGCGAGTCAAAATATGACATTTGCAGTTGCTTACTTAATATACTAACAAAGCCCACTTTAAACCCCAAAGTGGAACAGCATTTTATATCGCGAATCATTATCCCACCGTCACGCCTTTGATATGCTTCTATTTCCCAACAAGTAACCAATTCTTGACTCATTTGAAGTAAATAACAACCAATCTTAAATACAACCATAAGCCCGGTAAACATAAGAGTATTTAGAATAACACAAATTAGGCAAGCATTTGGATCGTAATTTTTGAAACTGTAAATTAAAAAGTTGAAGGAAAGAATTATACTTGTAAACGCTAATGCTAGATAACACCCAACTACCCATGCAATGAAAGTTTTAATAGCAGCAAATGCTATGCTGAGCTCACGATATAATTTTAGAGTACAATAATTCAACCGAGAGTGTCGAAGGTTACCCAATAATTTCAAGTAAGAGGCTGCCAGAGTCAGACCCAAAATTAAAAATGTTTTAAAATTTTTGAAAAATGAGTAAGAGCATATAAGCCAGAAAGGCCATCGGACAACTTCACTGAAACCTTTAACAAAATAGATCAGAAACAAAGAATGTTCATTCTCGAACAGGTGATTAGTAACCATCGTGGAGAGTGTTTCTATTGGATCTCTGATCCACGGAGAAAGCAAAAGTCCAACTGGAATAATCACAGAGAAAAAGGTGTAGAAAATGACGATGTAACTAATAAGTAAGCCTATCCAATCCGGTTGAATGCCACGGGCTAATTTTATTATTTCTGTTTAAAGAGTTTAAGAATAAATTAGAAACAACTTTTTAATCGTTTCATAGCATTACTTGTGAAAATATTTACCTGGTTTTAAAGTTGAGAAATATCCACCTAGTAAGGCTTGCTGACCATTTGTTTCCATGTCTGTGGCGTACACCCAATTAGTCATATTCACAACATCTTTTCCAAACAAAGCAATAAGGCAGTCGTAGGCAACAAGAAGTGATGCTAAAACCACTAGTAGAATTATCTCAAGTGTTACCAGTAACGAGGAATCCTTATCTTTGGGGAGTACGGTGTTAAAGCATGTTAAGATGAAACAACTACCTAGAATCAGCACGCAAAAAACGCTGATTCCGTAGTAAACCCTATTTCTTTTGAAACTAGGATCGCAATCCCATGTTGGTGGGGACGTAGTTTTATAAGAAATTGGAATTCGTGGGAGTAAAGCATTATTAATTTTTTGGTTAAGGGCTAACGCACTGAGAACTAGTTCGTCCGGCATCTTGATGTAAACTGGGATTTAACGATGTAACGGTTTTCGTGAAATTTGCAAAATATTATAAAATATTATGCCAAAGCAGTAACGTGGATACTTGTTTGTTTCAATTATGTGATTGCTTAAACTGTTAACAGTTTTAGTGGTTGGTAGTTTCGTCTTTGGTTTTAAACACCGCAATTTCAGCTTAGATTGGTCATAACTGGCCGATTTAAAGGTTTATCATTTTTCCAAATTAGGCCCATTTATTAAATTATAACTAGCCGTTTGATAGACTTTTATCATGCTTCAATTTGACATTTAACAGCAAAACTTAGTTAACAATAAAGGACGAAGTTAGCAGTAAAATTATGCTTCAATAACGAGTGTAAGTGGAAAGCTCATCAGAATATTATTATCTATTTGGCATAATCTTATATGTCATTAAAAACTAATAATAAATTCATCGTGTTAGCAGTTAGCGTGTTAAGGTACGATGTTTCCACTTCTTTTGTTAGAATCCCTATAAAGTTCACTTTAAATGCTAGAGGAAAACTACTTTTTATAAGCTTCTTCATGATCCTATCCTGGTGAGCATTATTGGATTGCATTTTTACTTTCCAACTATGAATGAGTTTTTGACTCCTTTCATAAAATGAGCGGCCAATTCTAAAAATTACTATTAGAGCAATCAACAACCAACTCGACAATACAAATCCAATAGTGAAAATCTTGAAACTCCTTTGTTTGAAACTATAAATTGTGAAGTTAACACAGATTGGTATCGTGACAACCGTAAGACCAATATATATACTGATAATTCTTGTGACTAATTGTTGCACAGTGCTAAACGCGATGCAGAGCTGTTTAAAAAATACTATCTCGGCTGAAATATTTTCTTCATTACGATTTTGCATGGAATTTTGGTCGTTCAAAAACCTCAAAAAAGAGAATGCCATACTTATTGATAATAGCATAAACGTTCTCATATTTGTTCCCAGCGTTTGGAAGCAAATTATCCAAAAGCTGTATTGAAACAGTTTGCAAAGTCCTCTAAAAATTAGCAGAAAACTAGAAGGAGTTCCAAGGCTCTTTAAAGCAGGATAAATGGTCAGTTTCATTATGATATAAAATGGGTCCCAGTCCCACGGGCTAAGTAGAAGTCCAACTACCAAAGGGACTGCAAATACGGTGAACAGGAATACCATGTAACTTAAAAGCAGACCTACCCAATCTGGGGACACTCCATGTGCAATTTTTTGGAATTCTAAAAAACAAAAATTTGTATGAGATGGATAATTCCGAGTTAAAATCACGTATTGAATTATAATTACCGTATTTAATGCTTTTCATGAAGGGCGTGTGATATTCCTGAGGGAATATTCTAGTTTCCGTTTCAAAAGTCCAGTTGCTCAGATTCACAATACTTTTACCGTACCAAACTATAAGAAAATCCAACAAAACTGTAACAAAAAATCCGAAGGATATCAGAAACAGAATAATTAAAGTGAGGAGATCCACTTCAAGATCTAGGACAGGTAGAATGCTGCCAGAGATTAAGAAGCAAGAAAGCCCTAGTGTGATTGCTTGGAACAAACTAATTGTGTAGTAGGGTAAGTGGTTCCTCAAATTCTCCTCAAACTCCCATCTCAACCTCCTTTTCCTCTGCCAGTGAAGAGGATATGGCGGAAATAAAACGTCAGTAGTTTTTTGGTTGAGATCAAGCACATTTAATACCAACGGTGACGGCGTTTTGTGGCGTAATAATACCGTTAATGCAGCGGCTCTAATAATTGCTTTTTCTTATCTAGGACCTCGTCTGTAGTGGCTGTAAGCAAAAATATGACATACAAGAGATAGGTAATTTCATTTTACTTACTTCGTTCGTAATACACAACATATAAATAGAATACTTCACTTTGTAAGTACACGGAAACAATCAATAGCGAACCTGAAAAGGGTGGAGTTAAAGTCAAAAACTATGCTTTAAAAGGGAAAAAGCTTATGTTTTCTATTTTAAAAAAAAGTATTCCAAAACCACTTTCAATTCGAGTCGAAGGAAATTTTGTTTTATTACCGTTTATAATAACTCAGAACTAGGGGTCCACCTAACGAAATTCCTATTTTACATACCCAACCTGTATAATAGTATCTCTGGGGATAATGCTTTTTAAAAAAAATTGAGAACATAATATTTTTTTTTATAATTTTAAAGTTATGGATTAAGGTACCCTAAACAATTTAAAGAATCCCAGTCCCACGGGCTGACAAGGTATACTATTCCAGTGTCTCGATAGTTTAGCTTAGTGAAATATTGAATCAGGGTCAGTTTTTTATGCTGAACACGATTGTGTATTTCGGTTTTGGTAAAACTAATATTTCGAATTTACATGTTAATCTTTTGGAAGGAGGATCTAATTTTTAGTTCGTGTGTACAACTCTTTCTATTTTAATACCTCGAAAAGTTATGGACAATTGAAACAACAAAGTATAGAACATAGGTATTTCAAGAGAAGATTTATAATACTCAACCTGTAAGTATAAAACGCTACATTAGGTCTCCCCTAATGACAGCAAAATAAATCAATCACAAATCTAAAAAGGGAGGAGTTGAAATTGAAAAGTATGCTTGAGCGAATAACAATGATTTAGTTTTTTCCGAAAAGTAATTTTATTCACAGAACATTACATGTAAATTTGAGATGACTAAATTATATTATATTATCGCTCATAATAATCTAAACACAGTATCTAAACCGTCTCTTGTTGAAACAATGATTTACATACAGTGTATTAAAGTCTGTCTGGAATATAAGTTTTCAACTAAACCTGTTAAAAACCCAGACAAAAGGAGTCAATAATTTTTAGGTCATATATTAGGTACTTCAAGACGATTTTAAGTAGGTTGACAGTATTTAAGATAAGTATTTAAATTTCATAAATTGGCAAAAAGCATTAGCAAATTAATTGTATTAGTTAAAAGAGAATTCAGATATACAATCTGCAGCTCTTTTGTTAGAATTCCAACATTGCCCACGTTGAAAGCTAAAGGGAAACAGCTTTTTACTATCCGCTTCATAACTAAAGCGTCTAGTCTTTTATGAGCTCCGTTTCTCCAAGAACATATCAACTGGTCACTAATATCATGAAGACAGCAGCCAATCTTGAATGTTAGGATTAGTGAGAAAAGCATACCACCAGCAAGAATCCCACAAATGAGGCATAGATTTGGGTTACGATGTTTGAAACTATAAATCGCAAAATTAATGCAAACAACAAGAATAATAAAAACGATTCCTAAAAATCCACCAACTACTCCTGTGACAAGATTTTGTATAGTGGAGAAAGCGATGCAAAGTTCTCTATACAATTTAATCGATTTACAGTTTACACGAGAACGTCGCAAGTCACTAAGCAGCGGAAGAAAGCACGCTGCCATACTCACAGTCAGCAAAACAAAAGTTTTGAAATTCGTTGTATATGAGTGAAAACAAGCTAGCCACAAAATCCACCTTATAATTTCAGCAGGAACATTAAAACCATCAAGTTTAAGCTGAATTTTGTCTAGAGTGAAAGAAAGGAGAAAGTGGACAGGGTCCCACTGCCAAGGGCTGAGTAAAAGTCCCACTGGGTGCACAATTGAGGCAAGTGTATACACAACCACGACGTAATTCAGTATTAAACCCATCCAGTCTGGATTTCTCCCGATTAAAATTTTGTTAATTTCTAAAAAAAAATTTGTTTTACTAATTTCTCGTTACTGTGCAAATATTCAGTATGAATTTCTTATTACCTGCTTTTAAATCCCACAAAAAATAATTGCAAAACCGAGAGCAATCAAAGTTCCTTTTCTCATTATCCATTTTGTACACCCAATTCGTCATGTGTACCAACTCACGTCCGTACAACAACACGACGGAGTCGAGCAGAATGGATATTGTCGTCGTAAGTGAAAGCAGGACCAGGATAATTGACGTGTGTAATTTCACTTTCACAACATCAAAAATGTCTGCAAAAATAACAGTCCAACTGCTTCCCACAATAAGTATGCCACAAAAACTTAACATGTAATACGTTTTTAATTTTCTCAAATCCTGCTCGCAACTCCATGAAACGAACTTCTTCTTCCCCCAAGATATTGGATTGGGAGGAAAGAGAAAGTCTGTAATTTTTTGGTTAAGTTTAATGGCGTGGAGAACCAGTGGCTCAGGCATTTTAATACCTTATTTATCTCCCACTACAGAAAGACACGCTTGATTTTAGTAATACCTTCTTAAAAACCGTTTTATCTTTTTGGTACTAGAAGAAAAACTGAAACCCGGTTTAAAATCGGATTTGACAATCATGTATTCCATTTCGGCAAGTTATATCTATTACTCGTTTGTGATGTTTTATCAAATATTTATTGAAAAAGATTGGTCGATATAATATTGTACATGAACAAGGGAAGAAGGTAAGAACTATTAAAAATGAGATAAATGTTCCAAGACATAGGTAAGGTACTCGTAGCTCTATTCTGCTTCACATTACTCATAAACGTTGACATTTTTAGCAAGGTATTTAGGTCGCTGTAAAAACATCCTGATTCTATGATGTTAAACAATTTTATGACGTACAATACCTTTGTACATATACTCCACAGCAGCACTGTAGGAAGTAAAAGCTTTGATATGACAGAACTAGCTAATAAAAAACTTTCCAGAGCTACAAAAACTGACATTATGTCCTGTGGAAAGGTCTTATATATGTAAAATTGGTTAGAATGTCTACTTCATATATTTCTTTTAAATTACTGTGAAGTGAAATCTAGAAATCAATACTATTTCTCAAAATCATTTGATTAATAGTTGGTTGGTAGAAAAATGCGGAAGCAATATGTATATTAAACTAACTTATTAATGTTCGGTATTGACATGTGACAGATTTCAAACTGAATATAATAATATACGTATAATAGTTTAATAACATGGTAGGTGCTTAGATATTTGCTTGTAATTTTTTCCAAAAATTTTCATCCTCTCCTTCCTGGTTTTGTTACGTTCAAAAACTACGATGGTAGTAGCAACATCACGTTGATAGCATTGACAATAACAGAAAGCATATATTTAACTTGTGAGTCCTTCGTAACCTTTTCAATATCCCCAAACCTTAAGAGAATTGGATAACAACTTTTAACCATCCTTTTAAGTACTCCACCATCCCGTTTGTTTGCAACTTGTATTGACCAAGTATTTTGTAGACGGCAGCTAGTTTCAACTACGGAGCGCCCTAAGAAGAACGCAGTTTGGATAGCAAGGAGCTCAATTACTGCAACAACTACCCCAAGAATGCAGAGATTAATATTTGCATGCTTAAAACTGAAAATGGCAATATTTATTCCCATTATTATTCCCACGAAGCCCAGTCCATACAACGCTCCCAGCATTCTGGATATCAAATTCATGACCACACTATACGCCACCGATAATTCGGAGTACTTTTTAATGACTTTATAGCTGCACGTAAATACCTGAAGACCTTTCAGTTGGCTAACGAATGAGGATGCCAAGCCAACACCGAGAAGGACAACTGCTCTGAAGTTGAGCATGTAAATTTGAGAAATATAGAGCAAATAACTGTATCTAAAAATGTTTACAATGACCTTAGCGAGATTCGACATCTCTTTCAGTTTGGGGAAAAGTAATTTGGTAGTAATAAAAATAGGATCCCATTGCCATGGCTAGGCTGCCGCGTTTACCGGTTTTCCCCCCCCCCCCCCCTTTATCGTTTACTAATACCGTTTCATTAAACCGTTTATTACACCGTTTAGTAAACTGTTTATTGACCGTTTACTAACGAAAAGCAGGTAAACGCAAATCTGCTTTAGTTTAGTAAACGTAACACGATAAACGCGTTTAGTAACCGGTTTAGTAAAACGGTTATAACAAGCCGTGGAAAACAGTCCCTGTCTCCATGCATGTGATGTATGACGAAAGCGATGGTAGGTTATAGGTAGTACATACAAACCAATCGAGGTAGCATGAGTGGGTTTTAATGGAAAAGGGTGGGTTTAAATGGGCCATAAGGGGTTTATTTGGTATTAGTGAGTTTTAATGAACATTATCGAGTTTTAATGGGTATTGGTGTATTTTAATGGGCATAAAAGGGTTTTAATGGAAAAGGGTAGGTGTAAATGGGCGAAAGTGGGTTTAATGGCATTAAGTAGGTTATAATGGGCATAGCGGTTTAATGGAAAACGGCGGGTTTAAATGGGGTGAAAGTGGGTTTTAATGGGTGTTAGTGGTTTTAATGGGCATTAGTAATGGAATTAGTGGTTTTAATGGCATTAGTGGGTTTTAATGGCGCATATGCGGGTTTTAATAGAAAACGGTGGGTTTAAATGGGTGAAAGTGGGTTTTAATGGGTGTTAGTGTGTTTTAATGGGCATTAGTAGGTTATAATGGGCATAAGCGGGTTTTAATGGAAAACGGCGGGTTTAAATGGGTGAAAGTGGGTTTTAATGGGTGTTAGTGGTTTTAATGGGTGTTAGGTGGTTTTAATGGCGGCATTAGTAATGGCATTATAGGTTATAATGGGCATAAGCGGGTTTTAATGGAAAAACGGCGGGTTTAAATGGTGTGAAAGTGGGTTTTAATGGGTGTTAGTGGTTTAATGGGGCGTTAGTGGGTTTTAATGGCATTAGTGGTTATAATGGGCATAAGCGGGTTTTAATGGAAAACGGCGGGTTTAAATGGGTGAAAGTGGGTTTTAATGGGTGTTAGTGGGTTTTAATGGCTTAGTGGGTTTTAATGGCATTAGTGGGTTTTAATGGGCATATGCGGGTTTTAATGGAAAACGGCGGGTTTAAATGGGTGAAAGTGGGTTTTAATGGGTGTTAGTGGGTTTTAATGGGCATTTGTGGGTTTTAATGGGCATTAGTGGGTTTTAATGGGCATTAGTAGGTTATAACGGGCATAAGCGGGTTTTAATAGAAAACGGCGGGTTTAAATAGGTGAAAGTGTGTTTTAATGGGCATTAGTGGGTTTTAATGGGCATCAGTGGGTTTTAGGGGGCATTAGTGGCTTTTAATGGGCATTAGTGGTTTTAATAGGCAATAGTGTTTAATGGCATTAGTGGGTTCTAATGGAAAAGGTGGATTTAGATGGCCAAAGTGGGCTTAATGAGCATAACTGAGTTTTAATAAAAACTATTAGGTTTTAATATACATTCGTTAGTTTTAATGGGCATAGGTATGTTCTTATGGTTAGTATGTATATTAAAACCCACTTTAGCTCATTTAAACCCCACTTTTGCCGATTAAAACCCACCGTTTTTCCGTCTAAAACCCACTTATGCACATTAAAACCCACTTTCGTCCATTTAAAACCAACATTTTCCATTAAAACCCACTACTGCCTCACTTAAACCCACTAATACTCATTAAACATGACTAATGTCCATTAAAACACACCAATGTTCATTAAAACTCACTAATACCCAATAACCCTACTAATGCCCATTAAACCACACCAATGTTCATTAAAATCACTAATACCAATAAAACGTACTAATGTACATTAAAACTCACTAATGCCCATTTAACCTCTTTTGGCCCATTTTAAACCCACCCTTTTCCATTAAAAACCCACTACTGCGCATTTAAAACCCACTAATGCCTCATTAGAACCCACTTCTATCCATAAAAACCCACTTACGCCTCATAAAAACCCACATCTACCTATTAAAACCCCACTTTTTGTCATTAAAACCCACTTTGCTCACCCTTCTTAAAACCCATATGGTCACTAAAAACCCCACTTTTCACCATTAAAACCACTAATGCCCATTAAAACCCACTAATGCCCATTAAAACCCACTAACACCCATTAAAACACACTTTCACCCATTTAAACCCGCCGTTTTCTATTAAAACCCGCTTATGCCCATTATAACCTACTAATGCCCATTAAAACCCACTAATGCCCATTAAAACCCACTAACACCCATTAAAACCCACTTTCACCCATTTAAACCCGCCGTTTTCCATTAAACCCCACTTATTGTCATTAAACCCCACTTCCACCCATTAAAACCCACTTATGCTCATTAAAACCCACTTATGCTCATTAAAACCCACTTATGCTCATTAAAACCCACTTCCACCCATTAAAACACACTCATGTTACTTCAATCTGTTTGTATGTAGTACCTATAACCTGCTATTGGTTTCGTCATACATCATATGCATTGAGTGAGGGACTGTTTTCCACGCATTGTGAAAACCGTTTACTAAACGGTTTACTAAACCGTTTATCGTTTAAACGGAAAAATTAAACGGTTTACTAAACTATAAACGGAATTACTAAACGGAAAATGGGTTCGTTTACGTTTATTTTCGTTTAAACGATAAACGGTAAACGATAAACGGAAAACGGCAGCCCTAGCCATGGCGTGAGCATGAATGCAACAGGAATGAAAACGACCGTGAAGGTGTACACAATCGTAATGTAGTTAAGAAATAGACCTAGTCGACTGAATTTCTTTCCGATAAAAATTTTTCGTGTTTCTATAAAGCAAAAAAGGCATTTGTGAGGAGTGATGCATTTTATAAGTTAATTATTGCAATTTGTAATTTTACCTAATGCAAAATCTTGTAACCACGTTGTTTTTGCAGTCTTATTTTGTTGCCAACCTGCTTCAAACTCTGATGCGTAAATCCAATTGGTCAAATTTACAAGGTCAGCTCCATTTAATAAACACAATAGATCTAGTAGTATGGAAAAGGAAGTGCTGGCAAAAACCAAGATGATGTTGATAATCGAGAAAATTTCTATAGTTCCTGGATATTTTATTGCTGTAAATAAGACATATCCAGTCGTAGCAATGAGCATCGTCCCTACGACATCGCCAAAATAGTAAGCCTTGCGCTTTCTCCAGTTTGTTTCGTATTCCCATTTCAAACTTTGCTGATTCCAAGAAAATGGGTGAGGGGGATAAAAACAATCCGTTATTTTTTGGTTAAGGTTTAAAGCAAGAAGAACCGAGGGGTCCGGCATTTTAATACTCTATAATGTTATCACTAATACACACAAAAAATGACTGCGCAATTGTTAATTATTTAGGTCGCTTTTGTAAAAACAAATGGTGTTCATCCCAGTAATTTTAAATGGATTTTGTCTAGTACATCAAATAACTTCCTTGCCAATATATATGTCAATTAATAGGCTTATATAAGAAGTTAAACGCCCCAAGCAAACTTGTTGTTTCCAAAATTGTCGTAAAATATTTAAATCGATTTATTGCCAGACGCTTAAAAAGTAATTGCTTTACAAATCCAATTATGAGTTTCTAATTTCTCAAAAAATTCTACAGAAATATTGCGAATATCTTTTGCACAAGTCGCCTACAACGCGATTAGCAACATTGCATTTATTGTGTTAACGAAAACCGAACCGAAGTAGTCTCTTTGTGCGTCCCTTGTGACTAGCCCCACATCCCCAATTTTGAGGAGAATGGGATAGCAGCTTCGCACATTTCGCTTCAGGAGCCCTCCATCTCTTTTCCTTCCAGCTTCCTTTCCCCAATTTCTAATCAAGCCCCAGCTAGACTTTGATAAAAATTCCCCCATTGCGAAAGTTATTCTTGTAATTCCAAGCATAATAGGAATAATGATTATCCCCGGTAAACACATGTTGAATTGTTTCAATTTATAAAAGACAACTAATATATTTACAAACATATTTATAAAAATGAAATTGAAGCCTAGAAATATTCCAATAATTCTTGTCACCAGCTCCTCCACTGTTCTGTAGGCAACGCGAAGCTCTTTGTACTGGTTTATCACAATTCTGCTACAAGCATAAATTTTGAGACTGTTCAAAATTCTTAGAAACGACGTTACAAGGCTAAATCCCAAGAGTAAAAGAATTTTAAAGTTTATTGAATAAACGTGGCCTTCATAAAGAAACAAAACGTAGCGAACTGTTCTGACACCGATTCTTATCCAAATATTATTCTGCACTGATTGCCTAAATAATGGAAAGTATAATTTTGCTAGAATGTAAAATGCATCCCATTCCCACGGACTGATCAAAACAGCCACTGCAGCGCAAAGTACTACAAACGTGTAGCTGACTGTAGCGTAGTTTAGAAACAGTCCCATTCCATCAAATTTTTCTCGTCGAAGTAGCTTCAGTAGTTCTAGTTTTATTTCGGTGAGCCAATGCTTGACAGTTATGTGGCGCCGTCCGAATCTGTCAAATTCGATTGTATAGATCCAATTGGTTAGATTCACTAAATCTTTTGCGTGAAAAACTGAAGCAAAATTGAGAAAAAGGGAGAAACAAGGGACGAGGGAATATAGTGCTATAATTATAACTGAGAAGGAGTCAATGCTTTCAGAACCCGCAAAACTTATTCTAAACACGATTATATTTGCAAGTAATACGGATAAACTGAACAAATCAACAATGTAGTAGGGAAAACACTTTCTCCAGCTTTGCTCATATGTCCATACCAGTTTTTTCTCACACCAGGATATAGGATGTGGGGGGAAAAGGGTATCGATTATGTTCTGGTTAAGTCTCAAAGCTTGAAGAACAAGGGTGGAAGGCATTGCCGACACGTGGAGTACCTAATACTTCTTCGTTTGTGAAGTTACTACAGTTTGTGTAACCAATTTTTCCAATAACTCTCCAAACAAATTGACTTTAGTTTTTCAATTTGGCTGTAAACATAAATTCTATGATTGAATCTGTCAAATTAATGGACTTTAAAATCAAAATATATTTGATTAACAATTTCACTCAAATTTTACTTTTATTCGATTTAAATTTTTTAAGCCTTTAAATCAATTATTTCTTATTTCGTAATTGAAATATTATATTATAATCTATTATACCTTAAACTAATTTTTTACTTTCTCCTTTTGGCGGTTAAGCAACACTTCTTTTTTCCTTTTAAAAATACAACATCTTGAAATTCTAATTAAATTGAACTTGTATTATTTTTTTTACAAAAATTCTAATTACAGCAATTTATTGCAAATATGGCTGAAAGATTTACACAGATAAATTACAGTGCTAATAACAGCATAACATTAATTGTGTTAATAAAAACTGATCCCATGTAGTCTCTCTGAGCATCCCGTGTGACGAGTCCAACATCCCCAATTTTAAGAAGTATTGGGTAACAGCTTATAACAGCTCGTTTTAACAATCCTGCGTCCATTCTATTTGCCACTTCCATTTTCCACTTTCTAAATAACTCCCAGCTGGATTTGCACAGGAATTCTCCCATAATAAACGTGGTTCTCGTCACCCCAAGCAGAATGGGAACTACAAGTAGTCCAGGCAAACACAGACTAAGCTGGTTAAGTTTGTAAAAAACAATTGTATTATTAACTGAAATATTGAGAAAGAGAAAGTTGAACCCCAGAAAAATTCCAATTAGACACGTAACTAGTTCCTCCACTGCCCTGTATGCAACGCGCAGTTCTTTAAACTCATTTATCACGATTCTACTGCAGGCATACACTTTAAGATTGTTTAAAACCTTCAAAAATGATGTGACAAGGCTGAAACCCAGAAGCAAAAGAACTTTAAAGTTTGTTGTATGGACATGTATCTCATAAATAAACAAATTGAATCTTGCAGTTCTGATAAAACATCTAATTGAGAAATAATTTTTCACTAATTTCCTAAATGTTGGAATGTACAAATTTGCAGTAAGGTAAACTGGATCCCATTCCCACGGGCAGATCAAACAGGTAACTCCTACTAAACCTACAGAAAATGTGTAACTGATTGCAATGTAGTTCAGGAAAATTCCCATCCCGTCACACTTTTCCCCACTCAAAAGTTTTCGCAATTCCAATCGAATTTGTGTTAGCCACTCTTTCCTAATTTTGTTACGATTTCCACATCTGTCAAACTCCGTTTTGTAGATCCAATTTGTTACGTTGACCAACTCATTTGCATGAAAAAATGACAATGCATCGAGCAGTATAGAGAGACTTGGTATCAAAGAGTATAAACAGATGATTATAATCGAAAAGGTGGCAATATCAGCACCCGATATACTTGCTTGTAAAACAATCACGCTAGAAAAAATTGTTAGAATTCCAAGGAAATCAACAACATAATAGGAAAAGCATTTTCTCTTTTTCGGTTGTATTTCCAGGAAAACTTAAGCTCGCACCAGGATATTGGATGAGGTGGGTAGAGAAAGTCTGTGATTTTTTGGTTAAGCCGCAGCGCGTGTAATACAAGGGTTGAAGGCATGACTTAAAACTTAAAACTGGGTTAGATGATTGTTCTGCTGCAACTAAAAGTTTGATTTCAAGACACGCTGTCTGGACATATTGCATATCAAACTGTTTAAAACATTGAACACAGAACTAATTGGTCAAACCCCTTTTTCATGAATATCATGTGAAAAATATGGGACCAAAAATATCCAATTTTTATTTAATTGGTTTGTGTAGAATGTTTTTTTAAAATTCAAGGTAAATTAAACCTGCGTAATAAAACAGTTTCATCACTACCTTAGTACAAACTCCACACGTGCCCATCATTAATTAGTTAATAGACAGCAGCATTAAAACACTATTAACCGAGTTGCAAAGGACTGAACTTAAATATTCAATCTTCATTTTCTTCGTAATCATCCCAGCATTTCCGGCTTTGAGTGAAAATGAAGCTAAGCTTTTAACAATTTTAGACAAAACTTTGCTATCCCAATTTCTCGGAGCAGCGGTTATTTTCCAAGCGTTAATTGCCTGACTACTCAATTCGTTCACAAGGCATCCCACATGAAATACGTACAATGTGAAAAACAAAATCACAAAGGCAAATGCCATTGTAATTAATGCCGACATAAAGTGACCGTTTTTAATACTTAAAATTGCAACGTTCACATCAACTATCAACGCTGCAAAATAGAATCCTAAGGTAAACCCTAGAACCATATTCACAATAGTTCTAATGGTTATGAAAGCTAGATAAAGTTTCTTATATCGATGTAAAATGGCGTAGTCACAAGTAGAACTAGCTGAAATATTTTGTAATATTTTAATAAATGAGGTTGCCAAAGTGATGCCCAATAGTATACAGGTTTTGAAGTTCATCGTGACGCAATGAAAAATTACGAACCAAACAATCCACCACAAAACACTTAAAAATTTAAATACAATCGTTAAATATTCTGCTTCATACGGAATTAATATGGTGAGCAATGTTCGAATCGGATCCCATTGAAAAGGGGAAAGCATCAATAATATAGGCCCGCAAATAGATACACCAGTGTATAAAAGTACTATCCAAGTTAAGAGCAGTCCTATCCAATCTGGTTTACCAGTTTGGTGACTTATTTTTGAAAGTTCTGATTTAAAAACATTTAAGAAAGTTAAGAAAGATGAGTTACTCTGTAGATTTCCCCGAGGGTGGTCAATGGCGTACACAACATTTGTAAGATTTACTGAAATACCACCATACAATATCAAAATAAAATCGATCACCAACGACGCGCTTCCAACAACTGATAGCAAAGCTATTGAAGCAATCGTAGATACATTTAATTCAAGTGGTTTTAAAAAACTGTTCACCATAACCATAGCAAAGCCGGTGACCACAACCAGAGCTTCTATTAGGCTTATTGTGTAATATGACAAGTAGTTTTGCCAGTTTTGCCCGTATTTCCAAGTTTGAGTTTTATCGTCCCACTTTATACGATGCGGGGGAAAGAGAAAGTCAATTATTGTTTGATGAAACCAATGAGCATGAAGAACCAGGCATTGAGGCATCTTAAATACGAGTTTTAAGGACTAAATTTAAAACACGTATAAGTTTCAACGAGAATCGCTTTTTATGTATAAAAATACTCAAATTGTAATTTTGTGGTCACACGATTTATTTTATGGCTCGAGGCTCAGTAAGCATATAAAAATGACTATATTGTTTTCACCAAACTTTTAAAACGAAAGTTTTGCTCCAGCTAATATTTAATACTGGTCTGGAACAACATAAAACTCAACATACAAAAATCCAAAGTAAAAAAATCAATTCAAAAACTCTTAATACCAAACTTACAATGTCAAAATAAATAGCTTTTATATTTTACATCAAAATTGATAGCAAGACTTTGTAGCATACAGTGCAACACATTTGTTTGTCTGTACAGGTGATTTAACATTTCAAGAAATCGCTTATAATAATTAAATTGTATACCTTAAAATACGGCATTTGAGGAGGTTCAACAAAATTTATTACGTCTATAAGTTATACGTTAATATGTTTTCATGTCGTGTAACAATTTTTATGAATTTCCATCAAAACCCATTTAGCAACTTCTGTAAACTCACTTTCAATAATGTTTTCAGTTTCAGCTTGGCTTTATAACCAGATAGAATTGCAATGACGAACCTTGATGTCATGCTGCCGAGTTTAATTTTCCATATTATTGTGAGGTATTGCGACTTAATTTAATTTTCAGAAAGAAAATTCATGTATATTATAGTGTACAGACTAGATCAGATCTTGCCTTCAACATTCCACTAACTGACTTCACAACCACGCTAGAAACCCGTAGTTGCTCGATAACAAAGAGAAAGAGTGTAACAGCAAGTAGTACGAAATGGACAGCAAATACAATGCTTACATTATCACTTAACGTTAAACCAAGTAGTTGTCTAGATCTTCCATGCATAGTTTTTGTGAGATTCATATTCCTCACATATTTTTCAATAGCCATCCACTGGCTTCCGATTCCTGAAGCCATCACGGTTGACATCCGTCTTGTGAAATCTGGAGGAACAATTCTCACATCTTTGAACGTCCATCCTTTCCCAGCCCGTACCAAACTTTCTTCGCTTTTGCTAACGAATTGCTGCAAATGTCTCCTATCTCGGTAGAGAGCATTATCCAGTATCATTCTACTTCTTTCTATTTCATCTGACCAGCCCAAAAATGCAGTGTTGTCACATTTCGCAATTTTCTCAATAAAACCTAAAATCCCTTTTTGAGCTATTTGAAGTAACTCATTCAAGGTGAAGTTGGCCACATGCTGGTGTACTGCTTTGTATTTTTCCACGATCTTATGTGTTAGTTTAGATTCTTCAATCAGTTGAGTGACGATGTTCCTTGCTATCGCAGGTTGTTCTTTCAGTGGAACATTAGGATGTAATGCAATCAGTCCCTTATTAATAAAATTACTTACGAATTCTTGAAGTGCAACGCCATAGTCAGCCGAGCCTTCGGCAACTGAGTGTGTGTAAATTGTAAAGTTTTTTTCAACAAGGTGAGCAAACTTTGTAGGTTTCGTTGGAGGGACAGGGGCGCTCAGTTCCGTGATATTTTCGCCTTTGTACGCATTGCTGAGGACGATCCCAACCAAAATCCAGGCTGCAGAAATCAGACAAATCCCTGACATTCTATTTCCACTTTCATGAAGGGTATTTCCTTGTTCCAGGAGTGTGTCAATTGGCATGAATAGTACTTCAAGAATTGAGCTAGGAAATACCTCTGGTTTACGTTTTAAAACTATAAGAAGAAAAGCTGTAGAGGCGAATCCGGAAACAAATAACCAAACCCATATCCACCCATCAAATGCGGATATATATCCACTTAGGGATATATATCCGAATTCTCCTCCACCACAGGTTATAAACTCCAACCCTTCCTCTTGAAAATTCATGTACGAGGATTTCAAGCTATCCTCAAAATTTATCGTTCCTCCAAATCTCCGCTCATCAGTAATATCTGCTTTTGGCGCCAATGTGCAGTTTGGGAATATTACGTTAAATAGTAAGAAATCTGCTTGCATCCATTGTTGAAAGAAACGAAAGCCTATACGGGTAGAGTATCCTCGTGTGAATGATGACATGTTCCGCTCCAGCTGTTGTAACATTGTCACAGTCATGTGGGTTGAGGAACCGTCCCAGTTGCAACATTGAGTTTGGGAAATGTGTGCGAGAGTCTTGTCAACAAAATTTCGAATATTAGGTTGACTTTTAATTGAAGTAGAATCCAGCAAAGGGACCATATTAATAGATTGACCTGCAAATAGAAATTTATGCAAAAATTTTAAAATCTAACAAAATTTAACTATAATTCTAGATTTGAAGCTTACCTTCAAACGTGACGTAGAAGTCTTTTGGCTTCTTGGTCATCGGGGACATTTTGATGCACATCATATTGAAATGATTAGCTAAAGTATCCCATCTCACAAAACCAGGGTCGATTATAAACTTGCTCCACCGCTTACACAACTGCTCAAATCTCGAATCTTCTGTGAGCAAAATCTGATAGACTCCACCTCTCAAAAAGAAAGGCTGAGTGGCTCTATTTAACCGATGTTTATTGTAGTATCTGAGTTGGGGAAAAATTACGGCTCCATGGTCTCGAAAAGCATACTGCAGAAACCAAGCGTAATCAGATGGGAGCGAGGATGTACCTTGGAGAATGTAAGACTGGACAACACAAGGTTTTTTGTGGATACGCGGCCAAAAATGAAATTTATTTTTCACCACGGTTCGAGAAATCACTCCAAACTCATTCATGAGTTTCATGAAAAGAATTGTTCCTGATATGGATGGATCTGTAAAGTTAATTTTTGTTACATACTTGGTAACCATGACTGGGAGGGTGAATGGAACCAAATTTTCAGCGACATATTTCTGAATTCGTTCGTGGGAATTTTTAGTTATGTGAAATTCATACGTAGAAATATGTATAAGGCAGTCTGAAAAGGAATTGAGAAGGGGATTAAAATCAAAATTGGTGGAGTATGTTAGAGATGATACGGATTTAAATTTTAAAAATAAAGATATGAAGGGTAGAGAAAGGAAAACGAACATCTTTCTGAAATGCATTTTACTCCTGATATTACCTTTCTAAACAAAGATTTGAAGAGGAATGATTCACACTGCATATACTTATATTTGCCCAATTCTAATAAACGGCGACGGGAAGTGTCTACGAAATTTGGGATGGCCTTCTTACAGGAAGTAAAGCTTCTAGAATTCAACGAGTTTATACGATTTTAAATGGTAAATTGGTTTGCGTTGCATGCTCACCGGAATAGGAAGCTGTCGTCGACTTGCGGAAATGTCTAGAGTAATTATACATGTCTGAATTGTGATAAATATTAGCCGTCTGTCGTTGGAAAAAAAGGAAAAACATAATATGTGATGGCTTTAATTCACGCTATTGGAAATATACAGACTGCATTATTTAAATGGCTAAACGCTATCGGAGCCTCCAACAAAAAGTAGGCTATCATTATTAATTATATTATTATTACGATTGAAAACTGTAATTACTAAGCATGTTTGATATTCAGAAATGTAGAATGGATATTGTTTGTAGTTGGCAACTTTGTGATATAAACAAATAAATCAAATAGAATCTCCGTATGTAATTAACTTTCAACTAAAAGAGAATAGATTTATTGCCTCTTATTCGGTTTATCACGAAATAATTTTAATTTTAAAATGTTGAAACTAATTATAGAAGTCTTTTTAAATAAAACATAAACTACAGGGTGTGCTTAACTGTAACAATTACATACGATATAATTTTAAGTTTATGCTTCTAGCCCATATGATTTAGCTTTGAACATCGTAATAGAAATTTTTTTTCTTAAAGCAGTAAATAGTTCAAAAATAAACTCCAGCATTGTAACAGATAATAGAACTCCATGAACGACAAATACAACACTAATGTTATCCTTCAGAGTTAAGGCTGTTGGTAACGAGGTTCTACCATAAATGGTTTTCGTGAGATTTAAATTTACCACAAATTCCTCGTTCTTTTTCCACTGTATACAATCCCAGACTCCATCAAGGCTAACAGTCGTCTCGTAAAACTGGCCGGGAATAACCTCACCTCCTTAAATGTCCAGCCTTTCTTAACGTGCATCAAATTTTCTTCGCTTTTGCTTATGAATTGAATATCACCCTTTCTCCCGTTCTGCAGCAATATCTGATGGAGGAGCATACGACTCTTCTCGATTTCTGCTGACCAACCCAAAAATGCTGTATGGTTACACTCCACGATTTTCTCAACAAACCCCAAAGGTCCCTTATTGGCTATACTTAAATTCTCATCAAATGTTAAGTTTGCAACGTGTTTGTGCACTAGCTTGAATTTATTCACGACACCATTTGCCGGGTCAGAATCTCTAATCAGCTTTGTTAGAAAATTTTCAATATATCTTGAGTAGTGCCTAATATTCTGTAATGCTTTCGGGTTCAGTATTTTAAGGACTTCCTCTAGTGGCTTTTCCCATTTTAACACTTCCTCCGTCAAATCAAGTGATTGGTGGTCAACAGAATACGAATATAATGTAAAGTTTTTCTCAATAAGGTCATTAAACTTTGTGGGTTTACTGGGAGCTAATGGAGCGCTCAAATCTGTGATATTTCCCCCTTTATATGCATTGCTCAAAACTATTCCAACCAGGAGCCACGACATGGAAATTAAACCTAATTCCAAACTCCCTTGTTCCAGCAGAATATCAACTGGCATGAATATAATATCAAAAGTAGATGAAAAAGACCTTTTCAAATTTGCGGGCTTCGGTTTTACAAAAAGAAGAAGAAAAGTTGAGGTTGTTCCCATAACGAGTAACCAAATCCATATCCAAATATCAAACGCTGAGACGTACCCAAGCAAAGATACTGTTCCGCTTTCTCCACCCCCACACGTTATAAATTCCAAGGTCTCTTCTTCGAAATTCATGTAGGAAGCGGCAATATCATCGTCAAAGATAATATCACCGGCGACCCTTCTACCATCTATAATTTCATTTGGTGCCAAACTGCAGTTGGGAAATGCGATTTTAAATAGGAAAAAGTCAGATCGCATCCACGACTGAAAGTAACGAAACTCTGTGCCTTTAGTGTATTCCAGGGTTGCTGAAGACATGCGTAACTCTAGTTCCTGTAGCTTGGATGCTGACAAACGCCTCGAAAACCCGTTCCAGTAGCAACCTTCTTTGTTTTCGGAAATTTTAGAAAGTTCCTTAAAAATCTCTATTTTAACGTCGGTTATATTGAGGACAGAAAGGGTTGACCGCTTGTAAATAAATCCCTGAGCCTCGTATGTCAGTTGGAATTCAGCAAGTTTCGTAGATTTTAGTTTAATGCACACCATATTGAAGTGATTGGCTAGGGTCGTCCATCTAAGGGAATGTGGATGGACTACGTGTTTGGTCCACCCCTCACACATTTTGTCAAAATCATGGTCTCCTACAAGCAAAAATTGATAAACTTTGTGTTTGGTAAACCAAGGTGCAAGTTGATTTCCATTCCATCGGTTATCAAGATTTCGCATTTCTGGCAACATAATCGCTCCATGGTCACTTAAGCTGAAGCGGAGAAACCAATCCAATTTTTGAGGAAGGGCGGATATATCTCCAAGAAGATAATATTGAATAAAACACGCTTGTTTGGGAATTCGTGGCTGAAAATGGAACGAAACGCTGTCCTTGTTGATGTCTGAAAGTACACCAAACCCATTCCAAAATACGGCATGGAAGTATGTTTGTTGGAGAAATGTACGTCTCAAATCTACCCTTGTTACGTGGTTACTAATAACCACAGGTTGTGTAAATGGAATCAGGTTCTCAATGAATCGATGTCGTAATTTTGGGGGAGAATCTTGAACAATTAGAAACTTGTATGTGGTGAGATGGTGAAGACAATGGGGGAAAGAACGGAGGAGGGGATTAAGGTCAATTTTTTTATGTAAAGAGAAAGTATTTTGTGTGAATATACTGCTTAATGCAATAAGTATAAATTCAGAAATTTGCACAAGATTCATTTTCACACAAAGTTTCTATACACGTGTTCAATTTCGTCTTGATAGAAGAACAGAGAAGGATCTATGCATTAAACTAAAATGTTTGGGTTAGAGATAACACGGAAGTGTCTGAAATTTGCGGAAATAGTCTCATGTCATATGTAAACTTCAGTTAATTATTCGTAATGTGCAATATAGATTTTGCAGGAGAAAAGATTTTAAATAGGCATTGACTTTCCCTTGCTTTCTTCTGGTTTTTACAAGGAAATGAAGGAATAAGTATGAGCTAATGTCTGTATGCAAATCTATATACTTCCGTTTGGTGAGTAATATGAAATATTAACATACGCTAAAACAAGCAAGTACTACAAGGAAGGAATGCTCTTACGTTCCAAAAAGAGTCATAGTATGAAAAAAACTTCCTCGGTATATGAAAAGTAGATTTTTACTTTCAACAAGGGGCAAAATTCATTTTGATCACACAAAACATCCATAATTTTAACTAAAAGATTTGTCACCATTTCAGAAAACATTACTACTTTTCACTTCAGTTTTTTATCAATAAAGGTTTCTATAATTTAGTTGAAATTTGATTAATAATCATAGTTTTGCATGATAAAAATATCTTTATACAGTAAGGCAATTTGAGACTAAACTGTATCATGTACTAACTACACATTTAAAATGTATGAATGTTATTATGTGGAGATGTGGATCCAATAATTAAACTCTATGCATACCCTTCTCATAGGGTCAGCCAAAAGGTTTGGCTAAACAAGACACGGAAGGAAGTATCTGTAAAAATTTCGCATGTTAATTTCGCATGTCTGGAACAACTGTCTAGAAAGCATTTCCTGTCTGCTTTGTAAAACATTGTATGCAACGAAATTTTCTAGAGCTTACAATGCAATTTTGTAGCCAGTTAAAAAATAAATTAATAAAATCATCAACATTTATTATGTGAAATAATATTTAGCACGTGGTCATAAACTTCTTTGGTAAATAGTTCAGAACACATTACTATCATGGTTTTAACAGCAATATAGATGGTATGGAAAGCTAGCAGTATCTATGTATTGCAGTAGTGTTGAAATTGAAGGAAGTGCTGTCTTCAATATTATTATATACTTGTCTTTTGTACCATACAGTAGCGTGTTATATGCCACATTAAAAACTTATAAAATGTAATGCACAATATGATTTGAATCTAATGCTTTAGAAAACAATGTTGAATGTGTTCGTGACTACGTGTAACATAAAGCCATTACGGTATAAGTTCAATTCAGTTCCTGCTTGAATTGAAGAGTAGTTAATCGCTCAAAAATGAACCCCAAACCTGCAGCTAAAAGTAGTACAACATGAACAACAAATACAACACTGATGTTATCCTTCAGCGTCAAAGCCAAAGGTCCATTATACCTACCGTATACCCTCTTGATGAGGTTTAAATTCGTTACATATTTTTCAACTTTTTTCCACTGACTTCCGATTCCAGACTCCATCACGGTTGACATTCCCCTCGTAAAAGAGGGTGAAGCTATTCTCACATCTTTAAACGACCACCCTTTTATAATCCGATACAAATCCTCTTCGCTTTTGCTAATGAATTTTAGCTGCGACTTCCTTCCGTCCTGAATGAGGCTGTTATGGAGAATCAATTGACTTTTATCCATTTCGTTAGACCAGCCTAAAAATGCGGTATTGTTACATTTCGTAATTTTCTCTACAAAACCTTCAATTCCCTTACTAGCTACGGCAAACATATCAGCATACGTTTGGTTTACCACAAGTTTGTGCACCGACCTAAATCTTTTGGCGATGGGAATCGAAGGATCTGAATCCTTAACCAATTTAGTGACAATATTTTGTGTCCTATATGTGGAAGTATTCATGCCCTTAATATCCGTGTCTGGGTTATGTTGGTCTAAATTTGTTACAATATTTTTAAGCATGACAGCTAAATCAGCCATTTCTTCTTCTGTTGCATGTGTGTAAATTGTAAAGTTCATATCAATTAGTTGATTAAATTTGGTCAATTTAAGGGGAGCAATTGGGGCACTCAAATCGGTGATATTTTCACCTTTATATGCATTACTTAGAACGATTCCAGTTAAAATCCAGGCAGCTGAGACGAAACAAACTCCACTCACCTTTCGTGCATTTTCGTGTAAATTATTCCCTTGTTCTAAAAATGTATCCAGCGACATAAAGATAGTGTTAAGTATTCGTCGTTGAAAATCATCACAATTATTTCTCTGAAGCATGAGTAGAAAAAGTTGGGAAATTAACCCGATCAACCCAGTCCACATCCAAATCCATTTATCAAACGCTGAGATGTATCCAGGACATAAAACCAGTTGTTCCCCCACCACAAGTTAGGAATTCCAAAGCTTCCTCTTCATAATTCATGTATGAAACTCCGACGTCTTTAATAATCATCGTTCCTGCGAACCTTCGTCCTTCTCCTCCATTTATATTTTCATCTATTGCCAAAGTGCAATTAGGGTAAATAACTTTGAAAAGTAGTAAGTCAGAATTCATCCATTCTTTAAAGTGGCGAAATCCTGCTTGTTTATATTGAAAGGTTGCAGATGACAGTTTTTGCTCTAATTCCATTAGTTTTGATTCTGCCATAGTTTTTGAGATTATGTGCCAGTTGCAAGCCGTATTTTGGGAAATATCGGTCTCGGCTTTGTGAATGATACTTCTAAATTCCGGTAATTGGGTAGGCAAAGGTACTCGTTTGAAAATACGACTATTATCATCTGAAATACCTGCATAACCAAAATTTCTATAAATAATTAAATCAACAAGTTTTAGAACTTATTAAATTTGAAAATTACCTACCTTTTTCATATATCAAATGGAACTGCTCAAGCTGTTGCTCTTTTGTTTGGGACGATAGTTTAATACAAATCATACTGAAATGGTTTGCTAGATTAGTCCACCTCACAAAAGTCGGGTTAATCACATGTTTGGCCCAGCCCTCGCATATTTGATCAAATCCTGTTTCTTCCGCAAGCAGAACTTGATGAACTCTATGTTTGAGAAACCAAGGTCCACTAGATTTTTCTCTCTCCAGATCATCGTAGTATCTCAACTGTGGGAAAATGACTGCGCCATGGTCCTTTGAAGTGAATTTAAAAAACCAGTAAAATTTGGACGGAAGTGTAGATACCGAAGGGAGAAGGTAATACTGGACAACGCATGTTTGCTTAACTAATCTTGGCCAAAAGTGGAATCTGAATTGTGAATTTCCTGAAATTATGCCGAAATCATCAAATAGTTGGGCAATAAGTAGATTTCTTGTCATGAATGCAACGCTTAAATTTATGTTAGTTACGACGTTGCTAACAATTACTGGATGGGAGAATGGAGTTAGATTTTCAACGAATTGTTTTTGAATTCTTGACTGAAAAGGTGGGGTAACATGAAACTCGTAGGTGGAGATATGGAGAGTGCATTCAGAAAAGGAAGTAAAAAGTGAATTTAGATTTAACTTTGGGTGTGCAGAAATCGTAGTTGTAACGCAGATCTGTTGTGTTGCCAAAATTAAAAAATGTAAGATTAGCCAAATGCAAGAATTCATTTCGGAAAAGAGATAATTTTACAACCGATGAGACTGTTGGAACTTTATAGTTGCAGGAATGATCTAGAAGGCAAATTTGTTTCGTCACGTCCTGGAAACTCTTCTGAGGCTAAACAATGTCAACCAAATTGGTTTTCGAAGCAATACCGGACAAGGAAGTATCCGCAAATTTTTTGCATGTGTATTTCAATGCTGTCTGCACGAATTGCCTCGTGGCTGAAAGACCTTGCATGTCTGTTTGGTAAAATTCTCTATGAAACAATTTACAATATTTTACAATACAATTTTGCAGACAGCTAAAAATAAATTATTCAAAACTATAAGCAACCTTAATTAAGTAAAATATTTTGTAAATTTTACCCGTGGCTATATACACGGTTATTTTATTGAATCAGAATACATATTAATATATATCGCTCTAACATCAATATAACTGTGTATATTTGTAGAAGAAAATACTGCCGTCAATATCTCTTCCCTGTTGTATTCTCCTCCTGCATGTTAAATTCTGTAGGGATACGAAAGTAAACTGACGACTGCACGCATATCTATTTCCTTCCTACTTATAATTCAGACCGTCGCCTTTGCAATTTTTTAAATCAGGAAGTCGGACATGACAGACAGAAAGAATTATTCAGACACGACAAAAATAAATTTTTTCTATAACAATTAGTATCAACGATGCCAAGGTTTTTAATTTAAAAAAATTTGCTTACTACAAAAATGCTTTCTTCTACTTTTATCTATTTATTATGAAAAAGCGTCATAAAAAATGTAATTGCTGTGTACGGATTCAATTCGAAATAAAATTCAGTATTAATGTTATTTTCAAAACTTGTGCAATCACATACAATCCGATAAAATATTCAAATAAGAATGCACCAAAAGTTATTGCCAGGAGTACAACATGTACATAAAATACCACACTAATGTTATCATTGAGCGTCAACGTCAAAAGCGGTCTGGGTCTACCCTGCGTTTTAAAAGTCAAATTCAAATTTTTCACAAATCTCTCAACTTTCTTCCACTCCATTCCAATACCTGACTCAACCATAATTCCCATTCTCCTTGGAATATTGGGAGTAGCTACCGCTACTTCCCTTAGAGCCCACCCTTTCATCGCCCTAATAAGAGGTTGTTCACTGGTGCTAATAAACTGCTTTTCTAAATGTCTACCCCCATTATAAAGCATGTTGTCAAGGACTAACCACCCATTTTCAATTTCTTCCGACCAGCCCATGAACGCTGTGGCGTCACACTTCTCAATTTTCTCAAGATAGCCCATTACACTGCTCCCCTTTTTTCCATTGTGTATTAAATATGTCTCCGCCGAGGTAAAATTGTACACTTTCTCATGCACCTTTTGGTACTTATCCACAATGGGAAATTTGGTATCCGCATTCTCAAGAAGTTTACTCAATACATTTGGCTTCTGAGAATAAACTCCTTGAGATAATTCGGATTTGTTAGAATCACCCAAAAAATACCAAATTGGGCTCATTAAAATTTTTGCCTCAGTAAATTGCTCATCAGGTGCGTGAGTAAAAATAGTGAAGTTTTTGTCCACAAGCTGAGAAAATTGAGATACCTTAACAGGAGGTATTGGGGCGCTCAAATCGGTGATATTTTGTCCTTTATATGCATTACTTATGACGACCCCTATGAGAACCCATGTTACTGAAATTAATCTTACATCATCATAAACGCAACTACCCTGTTCTAAAATTGTATCGAGGGGCATGAATATTATATTAAGATTTACACCCGTTTCCTTCATTAGTAGAATAGAAATGGCAGAAAGCATTGCAACAATTGTAAGCCATCCCCAAATCCAATTATCAAACGCAGAGATGTACCCAATCAACGAGACCATTCCTTTTTCTCCTCCACCACAGGTGAGAAATTCTAAGCCACCCTCCTCAAAAACCATTTGGGTTGCGGGAACATCTTCAAAATTAATCTTTCCTGCTGCCCTTCTCTGTTCACTATTTTCTTCGCTGGTGGTAGGAATAAACGCTGTGCAGTTGGAAAATACAATGTGAAACAAGATAAGGTGGGAATACATCCACGGCTGGAATTTGCGAAAGCTCACCAATCGTGAGGCATAGTTATTTGTCGCAACAGCCATGTTTTCTGCAAGTTGATGGAATTTTATTTGCGTTTGCTCCTTTGAGTTGCCCATCCAATAACAAGCACCCTCACTTTCTATGTCGGCCAGAAACATATCGATTTTAGTTTGGAGTCCTGATAAATTATTGGAATTCGGGTTTGGCAGAAGTAGTGGCTTTCTAATACGGCCGTATTGACTATCTGAAAACAAAAATAAATTTTATGATATTTGAAACTGATTGTACTTTTGTATAAAAATTAATTTTCAATACCATCATAATATAATATATCGAATCCCAAAAAATCTCCCTTATCTGGATCTACGGTTATCCAAACTTTGGTGAAATGGTTTGCTATCGTTTTTCTGCTAACCCCTTGAAGAGGATGATCCACTCTCCAAACCCAATCATTAAGAACTGTCACGTTCGAATCCGTTATGAGAATTTGGTACACTCCAAATTTGAAGATGGTAGGAGGTTCGAGCTCAATTTGTTGATACCAATATGCATCAAATTCACTAACCTTTGGGAAAATAATGGTGCCATGTCCCTCCCGAAAAAGGTACGAGTCAATATATGGCTCGAAATCTGGAGGTAGACTAGATGCGAAAGGGTGACTGTACATTTGAACGACACATGGGTAATTGTGAACCTTAGAAGGGAATACGAAAGCTGTTTGGTTTCCAGTTGAATAAGCCGAAATGTCTGCTTGTAGGGTTTTGTCGTATTGTATCCTATCAGTGTCCAGGTTCCAAGAAATTGTCGTGTATTTACTTATAATGAGTGGTTCACTGAAAGGAAACATATTTTCTACATATAATTTTGATATGGAGGAAGCATTACTAATTCTCCAGTGGAACTGGTATGTAGTTAAATGCAGGAGACAATTAGAAAATGATGTAAGGATCGGATTTAAGTTCAGTTCCGGTCGAAATCCATTCATCAAAAATTTTTGATTTTCACAATAAATTGGTTTTATTGCGACAAAAACTAAATAAAAAATCGTGGTGTTTGAAGAAAACTTTCTTACCATCGTTGCTTCTTGAAGTTTAAAAACTTTACATTTAACATGCTACCAATAGTTTATATTGTGACAAACTCGTACAAGTATATTTGATGAACATATGTACGCGCTACGTTTTATAATAAATTAATCAATACGTTGGCACTAGCTTCCTATTGCTCTTCCTCCTGTTTCCTGGTTGTTCCATTTCAAATTTGAAGGTCATACTAAATCGAGTTCCGCATGAGTTTGCTGTTTTCAAATATTAATCATACAAAAATTATAATGAATGGTATCATGTAAAAATGGAAGGGTTATTAAATGACAGAAAACTTAGTAGTAGAGTATTGCAATAAATTGTATTATGCCCCAAAAGTGGGATTGATGTCTATCCCAACTCAACTTAGGAGCCCGTCATAAAATGTTCCAGCAAAAAATCTAGGCCACGGAAGTAAACAACGGGAACAGCACTCTGATCAAACAATGAGCTGCTTTCCCATTTATTTTATCCTATCAAATTACACGTTATGTTATGCATGTCACTTTCTCGTCCAAAGCGACAAGAACAGTGTGTAAACAAGCTCCGCATGTTCAGAAAAGCAAACAAACCCAAACCATTTGAATCCTTCTAAAAAAAAGTGTATTGGTTTTGAGTGCCATAATCACCATTATTCTCACTCCCGTGGTTGTGCAGCTTGTGGTCTGGTCTGATTGTGAGTTTTGTCAAAATGAGCATTTATTGGTAGCCATAAAAGCCTATAAAACTCTTACATTCTCAAGTTCCCCAAATGTAAACCCCACACGATTTTCAATAAAATAGAGCTATTGACTGGAAAGGATTGAGCTCTCACGTGGAACTAATCCCTTTCTCTTCCTTTCTCCATTGGGAACACACTCACGCACGCTTTGAGTATGCAAATTATTTGCTTTGCATTCATTTTCCTTACTCAAACAGCCACAGATGAAATGAAGGTTTACCTGCTTTGCCATTGCTGCATTTGCAGTGGATTGGGTACAGCCACTACACTCTTATTTGGTTTTATTGCGTGTAATAATTGCATTAGTTGGGATTGGATCGAAACAGGAAAGAATTTCCACGCTTCCCTTCACCCCATTTAAATTGTAGATGGCAACTCCGCTAATTACCTCAACCACGTGCTTGTTCCTACTTGCAAATACTATTTCTTGGAGTAGTAAACATATCTAGTTTTGAGCTTTTGAGTTTTGACGAATATAAATGATCAAAAAGGAGTTTATCCTCCTGATTCGATTAGGCACAACAGAGTTGTACACAATTTCATTATTATTTGCTTTGTATCTCTGCTTGTTATTCGAAATTACACCGAGTTCCATCCACGATGACTGGAAAATCCAAAGAATGGAGTAAAGGGAGCGTGTGAAGAGTGGAAAATGCTCAAATGACTTTGTTTCTACAAGATGAGATTAGCCGAATGAGATAAAAAGCCTTAGCGTTTCCCTTTCTGATGATGCTCATCAGAGGAATCCGAAATTATAGTTTTGGTTGTTGGCTTCTGGTTTGGAATTAGGAACTATCCCCATCAACTTCCAAAGCGGGTGAAAGTAAACAGGAATCAAATGTAAACCACAAACAAGCTGCAATAGAAACCATGATGAAAAGCATAAATATCAAATTAACCAAGTCTCCTTCCCAGTACAGCCCCACATCAAAGCTCGAGGTTGCTAATCTCTAATCAAAATCAAATGGAAAGGGAAAGCAAATGACATTTATGCTTCTCAACCCAATTCCGTTCAAGATATATTTAAACCTTTGATTCTCATATTTCCCCAGCCTCATAAGTAGAAATTGCCTAGGTATATGATTATGGAGGAGAAAAGGAGGATTATTTTCATGTACCTACTCAAATGCGTAGAATGAATGATGATATCTTTCCCTAGAGATTATGCACAAGCTTCTAATGGAAATTGTCAAGAAGTCTGACTCTGATTATTTATCGGGCTTATTGCAAAATCCATTATTACTGTGTAGGACTCTAATGGAAATTCTCAGAGAAGAAGGGAAAGATGATGTAACTTTCTCCAGTTTCATAATACACGTGTTATATGTCTATTTACGTAATATCTAATGAGATTCCATTTTATTTGACGAAACTCACACAAACATAACTTCTTTAAGAAACAAGTTCCCATCATGTATTTTTGAATATTCATCCCATTGGCAAATCGAAAACTTTGAGCAATAAGAACTGTGTATTTTTAAAAGAAATTTTGAGCAAAAAAAGATAAGTTTGCAACACACTTTTTACAGAGGTTTCTCAAGGGAATGATAAAATGGAAGGGAAACAGCGAAGCTATATTTTCATCCGCAGTTCCTCAATTCACATTATAAACCTCAAAATTATTATCAACTGAAGCTGAAGCTACGGGGAAGTGCAACCGCTTTCACCATCATATAAAACTGGAAAGTTTTTTGTCGATTTTTCCGTCGTTCTGTTTTTTACTGCTCATGATGATTATGAAGAAATGCAGTGCGCTCGGGGACCATTCCCACTTCCTATTCCAATTCGCTATAAAAAGGGGAACAAAATTGTGCATACTTTTGTTTCCAACTTTTTTAGGGAAAAGCTGAAAGGCATACAAATGAATATTTCAAACGATAAAAAACATCCCATAAACTTTTTCCACGCTGGGAAAATTAAGTGAGTAAAAAAATTACGGAGATGGTGATAATCATGATGATTATGGTTGCGATTATAATCATAATCATAAGCATCCTCTTCTCTCCCATCCATAAAAACTTATGCATTCCTGAAATAACAAGGACAAACGGGAAATGAGAGGAAGTAACTTGTTGTTCGTGTTTTAATTGCTCTTACGCTTTTTCCAAATAACGCATGAATTTTTCCCAACCAGTTTTTGCTTGTAAATTAAAGTCATAATAAAATTGTCAATTTTACGTTCAAAAACTGAAAACAGGATATTTGATTCCAATAATTGAGCTAAACTCGTGTATTTGATTTTAACTTGTGTTTTCCCATTTTTCCAACATGAAACGAAAAAACTGCACTCTTCCAGCATATTTTTATTTCGTTCAAGAAAGCCCGTCGTGTCTTTCTGCTGCTCTGACAAGTGAACAAGAACAAGGTTCATCTCATTTTCGCAGCTCTTTCTAGGAGAATGAAATGAAAGGCATGTTTATCTCATCATGTTTTGAGTTTGGAAGAGAAAATCCCATTTTGTTCCTTGAAACGCCAGCCACTTGAAAGGAGACATGAGGCAGGAGCAGCCACTGTCTCAACGTTGATGCTACAGAATAATAACCTAGTTCAAGTGCACCAAGCTGGAATGGAGAGAGAGAAGAGGTGGTCTGGTGTGGTATTCCTTGTCTGCTTTTGGAGACAGTCAAAGTGCTAGAAAAAAGTGCTTAAGTAGCGCAATACATCCTCAAAATATAGAGATGCATCCCATTCATTCATCCCACCTAGTTTTTAGTTGCCAACTCAGCTCACCATCTCCTTTTTCGTTTCCAATTCAATCCCGTTTTTTCTCACTGAAATAAAGAGTGAGATAAATTCATAGAATTCTCATTTATTTCCTTCAGCAACTCTTCAACTTCCATCGTATTTCTTGGTTTTGGCTTTTCGCTCTTTGCTAAGCTCACTCGTCTTTATCTTGTTGAGAAAAATGAGATTGTTACAATGTTACGAACCATTCACATTCACAAATCCTACATCCTCCTTTTACATTTCCTCTACATATTTTGGGGAGCTAACCTGATTGTGATAAAATGAAGGCACATCTTCGTTCCTCGTCCTTGTTTACTTGCCCTTTCAACAGAATACAAGGTTGGCTAATCTCAACAAGGAAATTCGCCTCTTTAGACTTCAATATCTATCCAATAATCACAATCATGATGTTGGGAACAAGGTTAGCTACCTTTTCACTTCAAAAATCCATTCTGCTTCCCATCATCTTCGGAGCTGCTTTCTTTTGGCTTCTTGTGAATTGAGATGGAAATCATATTGGACCTTAATTTTTACTCTTTTCCTTGCTCAATCTTCCATCAACCTTTTCATTTCCGCTGCGTTCTGTTGTAACCTCCATGAAATGAAGCAATTTTCATAGACTGAGATGAGCTGATGATGATGATGATAATAGTGTTTCATGAGTTATTTCCAGTGCATAATTTTGCATGTGAACATTCTTCATGGTTTTGACTTTTGACCAATTTATTCTTCTTTTTCCCTAATGATTTCAGACAGGATGCTCACAACCATAATGGAAGGAGAAAGCTAGTCTCATCCAAAACAACCCACGCTTAGTCACACAATCATCATGGGTGATATCCTTTGGATACGGCTGGTGCGGGCACTGGCCGCCCAAAAGCTAATTTTTGTGACGACCCTTCTCCTCATGGACCCTCCTTCGGTTCACTCTGTTTGTAGCCAGTTTATTGCCCTATCGGGTGTTTCCAGCCAGGGAAATATCACCTCTCCGGGCTGGCCTTCTCCTTATCCACCGGATGCAAATTGTCAATATAAACTTCAAGGAGAAGCGTGGCAAGGGATTAAGATAACATTTCTTCAGTTTGATTTGGAGCCCCGCTATTCGGCCGGATGTTTAAATGACTATTTGGAAATTAACACGGTGGATGTGAGGGGGCAGCGGACGTTCATGGGGAGATTTTGCGGGATGCAGCTACCAGGTCCTATTCTAGTGCTTCATCCCACTGCCGAACTCGTCTTCCGATCCAACCACGCTGTGCATAGTACGGGCTTCGTGGCTACGTATGAGTTTGTTGATGAGGCGTTTGTCACAACGCCAAGACTGAATGCGACCTCGCCTTGTGGAGAGGTCGTGCATGGGATTGGGGGCACCATTGTTTCTCCAGGTGAAAAATTGTGAAAATTTGGATTTTTTTAAATTTTAAGTTTTGACTATTTTTAATTTTTGAATTAATAAAATTTTATTTTGTATCAAATTTTCAGCGATCAGATTTTTAATTTTTTTGTTTTTGACAAATTTAAAATTTTTGAAAATTTTATTGTTTTCTTAGGGTACCCCAAAGGCTACGCTGCAGGTTTGGACTGCCTCTGGCTCATCAGGGTTCGCTACACTCACGCTATTTACGTCAGGGTCCAGCATCTCGAATTTCAGGGGAGTACAGGTACGTCTGGGTATTGTCCCATCAATAAAAATAAATTGCTCTTTCATCAACGTCAACTCCCATTAGTTTTCGCTTCAATGAGAAAAATGAGACGGAAACTGAAGAAGAATGAAAAAGCAAAAACCGATTCAGTCTAAATTTTCTGATAGGAAATTGCATGAAATGATGATGATCATAATGCTGATGTGATTCCTTTTTCCCACCTACGCAAACCAACAAAAGAACAGTATGCATATCATTACCATCATAATTTTCCAAAGAAAACTCGCTCAACAGACTAGCATTCCAAAATATTTAAATGTAATTTTAGCTACAAAAAAACCGTCTGGAATTTCCATTCAAAAAGAAAATAGGGACAGATGACAAGAGTAAGTAAACCATTTTTGGAATACCAAATAGCTCCACTCACTCCTGTTGTTATTTTGGGTTGACTCAGGAAGACAATCAGTTTAGCCTCCGATGACAGTTTCCCCAACAAAAGTTGACGGGAGAGAAGACCAGGCTTATGGTCTTGGCTAAAAGTTCTTTCCCCATGTTTTTGATGATATTACATCACAAAAAGTAGGAAACTATCCTTCTCATTTCTCTCTACCATCCTACTAGTGATGATGATGATGATGATGCCGAGTTGCTGACGCAGCTCTATAAAAGAAAAGGAAGACATGATCATCATTATAAATATAGTGTAAAGGTTTTTGGTTACACGTTTCCTTCCTTTCATCGCGCAAATGATCGATGGCCTTTTTCCATCACAGCCGCCTTTCCCTTCCCGTCTATTTTTATGAACTGGGAGCTTCATCATCATGACTATCATGATCATTTTTCGAACTAAAAATTTGTTCTTTTTTTCTTTCAATGCAGCTAATTGTCAAAAGGCTCAATTAAGATTCTACGACGGCTACGAGCACTCACTGGAGGACCACACCGTGCTCAAAAAATTCTGTGGAGATACGCGCTTTTACAAGGTAATCAATAATATTTTTTGCGCGTGTCCAGCTTCTCCAAATGAAAAACAAAATATTTTTTCAATCATCATGTTCATCAAGAGAAAGCGAGGTGTTGATGAGTGATGAAAAAGTGAAAGTATTTTTGGTCCAAATTCTGAATGGGGCACCCCACCAAGCGCTTTTACGCATTATGTTCCCAGCTCTCAGGAGCTTAATGCACATTTCATGCTTTTGGCTCCTGCTGCGGCATCCCGGTTTTCGGGTTTGATTACTTTTCTCGGCAGAATCTCTGTATTTTATGTTAGTTTTGCTGGAATTTGGTTTGGTATGCATCACCCTCTTCCAGAGCAGGACTGGACATACTATGATGGTGACACTGGCTTCTGTGGTGATGATGTATTGTAGGCTAAGTAAATACCAACATCCTCCCATCACTTTTCTGATGATGAGGATGCTCATGAGCTCGCGGTCTAGCAGCTCTCTAGCTGGAAGCGTTTATACCACTTTTTTCTTCTTAGATAAATAGTTTCACATGGACTTTCTCCTGAAGTTATGTATCTATACGTTCTGGCTAGGAATTCCATCATTTTGTCGCCCCTTTTTAGCTTTTAACTCGATTTTGGTTTACTTTCATTTCACGACAAAATAAATGCCTCAGCAAAGGTAGTTTTGTTGGAGCTTTCACTCACGGTGCAAAATTGAATTTAAAAGCTGATGACTGTGGCGGTCTACTGACTACAGTTGATGTTGATATTGCTTCCGGGTATCTTTCCGGAATGAAAACGGGAGCAGTTTGAGAACTACTCATTTTTACTCGAGGTTTGAGACGGAATGAAATTAAAAACTGAAAGTGGTGCAGTATCATCATAAAATATATGTAGTTTGCTCGACAAATGCAAAATGAAATGTGAAACTTTGCTAATGAAATATTGGCTTCTCTCTTTGTTTTTAAGGGGGACGAAGAGAAAGTGCTGTTGTCAGAGAGGAACCGTCTCCTAATTCGATTTACAACTTCCGAACCATCCAAGCCCGTCAATGATAGTGATGCTATGGTGGGCTTCCGTTTGGTTTGGTCCGATGTCGAGTTCAACACGCCTGGTTAGTTGTAGTCATCACTCATTTAATTTAATTTAAATGGGGCAATGTGAGAAACTTGAATTTTCTTGGTTTTTGAAGGAAACTGCACAAAAAGCTCCCGTTTTCCATGCAAAGAAGCTCAAATCTGCTTCACCCATCATCACAAAGGAGGTACGAGCTCTTGTCCAGATTTAAGACACTATTGCATCTCATCCGAGCTGGTTTGTGATGGGATTTCACACTGTGGCGAGGTTGATCCGTCTGATGAGCGAAATTGTAAAGAAAGTTAACATAATTTTTAAAGTTTTTTTTTAAAAAATACTTTATAATTTTTTAATTCAATTTTTAGGCTACAGAACGCCAATAATGGTGACAGCAGTTGCTGTTCCTCTCTCCCTGCTCTCTTTGGGGCTCTGCATTTGCTTCTGTTTTTTCAACCGAAATCGTCGCAAAGAGCAGCAGAGGAGGAGAAGTTTGTCTGCTGTTGCTGCAAGAAGAGCTTCCTCTGTAAATATGGCTAATAATTCCGTCGACGGGATTAAATCCAACAATAGCATCAGCCTCGTGGAAAACAGTGGAGGAGGAGGTGGCGCTCCAATGTCTAGAAATGAAATGAATAATTCTTCCTCCGGCTGCTGCGATTGTTGCTGTATTTCCCCCTCAACAAACCCAAAACGAAGGGGAGATGGGAAGGAACCCCCTTCCTTGAAAAGAGAGCATCATGATGATTCATTTATTCAAAATTCTGCACCCATTACTCGCGGTCCTATTTACTTCAAGAGTGATTTAGAGTGAGTTAAAAATTCCTTAAAAATTATAATAAAAAAGGAAGAGAATTATATGAATTCTTTTGGGGTTTAGATCGCCAGGCGCTTCCGATATCGTTTCACCCGCTTCCGGTTTCTCCGACACGGAATCCGACCTCGGAAGCCAGATGCCGATTTATTGTCCCGCTCACGGGGCAATTCCCTTAATCCCCGTTCGCTATCTCAACCGGCACTTTCCACTGTTGCCCTCTGTTCAGGAGCAGGCTTACCAAAGTGATACCTATGATGAAGGTGGGAGCACCTATTCCTCAGGTCAAAACTCAGACCAGATGATTCTCTACGCGGAAAAATGTTCCGCCCACAGCGCCAACCATAATCACAATCATAATCAATGTGGAGGTGGCTCCGAAGGGCCACAACCTCCCGACAACAAAATATCCAGCTCCAGCAATTCCATAAATGAATGGAGACTCCGACAGCTGAGGCGCCCAGGAGTTCAGCGGAGTGACGCTATTTATATTTCTGATGATGGGAAAAGTTCCATAGCTTCTAGTCCTGGGAGGATCTGTCCTCGTTGTTTGGAAAAGGAGGGGAGACCTTCGTCAGATACCAAAAGCGTGATGACAATGATGGGTGGTGATGGAGGTGGGAATTGTGGTTCAGAATCTCAAGTTTCCACTGGAATGCAATTTGATTCCGGAATCATTGACGTTGTTGACTGCTCTATGATGGGGATGGATGGTTGTGGGGGCATTTTGAGTGGGTCTGGAGGTGGAAATCAAGGGGGAGGTGGGATTGTGAAAAATGTCAGCTTTGAAACATGCACTTCCTCTGATTCAGCTATTAGCCAAGGTTTCTCGAGCCAAAAAGGGGGGCGAACTGTGAGCTGGAACAAACCTTGCACGGTTTCCCTCATCCCGAGATTTGTAACTGGGGGGAATAATGGAGGAGGGAATTTTAAGTACAATCCTAATCAAACTATTGAGGAAGTAACGACCACAAATTCCAATTCAAGTGTTGGAAGTTGCGGGGGTGGTGGGAATAATCAGGGGATTCAAACAGATTTGCCGAGCCCACCTCCAAGTATTGATACTTGTGAGAGTGAGAATCATCATCATCTGGAGGGAAGTTGTGGTGGGGGTGGAGGGCCACCTTGTAGCAGCACCTTTTGTGTGACTGTGACCACCTTCGGAATTAATCCGGAGGGAGTGGTTGCTTCTGTACCTACAACGTCTAAGGCGACGGATGTATGATTTTGAGAAACGGCTATCATTAAATTGTCGCTGAAAAAGATACAGGAGTAAATCTAAGTAATTAGAAGATTGATAATGGGCCATTGTAAATCATTTTATACAAACAAATATTAATATCTAGGATTAAAATAATAAGGTATTCACACAAAATTTGGAGTGGATTAATAAATAATTAAAATAATATAATTAATTAAATATAGTTGTAAGATAGGTTAGACTGACTTTCATGAAAAGGAAATTTGTATTGCCGTTTTAGAAACTTAAATATACATAGGATAACTAACGATTTATAACAATTGGTAAAAATAATTTTTTTCGGAAAATGTTTAGGTAAAAAATTGCAATCAATTGGTGCAAAAACCTATCCTGATATAAAGGAAGGTTGGTTAGTTTTAACTGTAATTAAATTAAGCTAGGATACAAAATGTATTTCAGTAAGAACTAATGTATAATGTAAACGAACTCTAGAAGATTTGAATAAAATTAGATCACGAAATAATTAAACATCTAGAGAAACAAATATTCCTAATTCAAAACTTTATTCAATCTTATATTTATAATTTGCATGGGAATCATTTAGTCTAGATTTTAAATGAAGTAGTAACAAACAATTTCACTGAAAATCAGTTTATGTTTATGAAGGATGAACTTATCGGTTGTTTACTTGTGTAGCTACATCCATCGTGCTTCAAAACACGCTCAAGTTTCAAGTAGATTTCATAAGCTATTCAGTCTCGTTTATGCTTATCTTTTGGAAAATCTCGTATCATCCAGGACATGACGCATGATACTTGACATTATGCATAATAACATTACATAATTATGTTACCAAGCTTAATTTCTAACTACGCCAGTTTTTAGTACGGAAAATTTTAATTTGGAACTGAAGCACTGACAAGTGCTCATTTTGCTCAAGCGGTGAATTATATTGAATTCCAAAATCATGGAGGCATTTGCGAATTTTCTTTTATTCTGTTCGGCATTTTTTCAAATTAGTTCAGGAGCTTTAGAGAACGGGGCCGTCTATCTCATAGGAAATTCTCTTATTTCGGTACCTAAAATATCAAGTTTGTCTTGATCAAAATTATTCAAATTTGTAATAAAAATTAATTCAAAATCAGTTTCTTAAAGTGGAAGATTCTGGGGTTATGTGTGAGAGCGTAGCAACCGTTATACATTCACAAACTCTCGACGTTGAGTCAGATTCTTATCGATGGCTGTACAGAAAGCCGTCCTCAGATGGTATGTTCAAATATGTAAAATAAAATACTTAAAATATTATGGCAATGCAATTCTTTTTTATTTCAAGAAAATGCATACCTGGAAATTGACACTGAGGACGCAAATATTTTGCTAAATGAAGTGACAATTTCCAACCGAAGCTCAGGAACTGGTCCGGGATGCCTTTGGAACGAACGAAAAATGAATATCACTCTTGTCACCCAAGCTTTGTATCAGATCAGAAGCAACGAGGAAGATGACGGCTGTCTACTTACAAATGGGTACAATTTTAATTGATGATATCTATGTTAAATTTTGGTTTTTTAATTACTGAGGATCACTTCAATTCATTACAGACTTGGAAATAGAATTTCATGGGGCAAGTGTAATGAAAGCAGCTATGATCAACTGTTTATATTTCTAAGGGTTGTCTAAGTATTATTTGAATTTTTTATTCTGGTATTTTGTGTATGCTTTCAAACATTTTATTTCCGAACTGTCACATCGTAAATATAAATAAATGCGAAAACACAACTTATTTCAGTGTACATATTATTCTTATTTGAATTTATATTTTGTTGAGGGTTAAGTTTTTAATGAGATTTCATACAAAATTTATATAATCGGAGAAACTGGGCTCTTCATTTTCAACTCAAACCCATCAAATGTTCCATGTCGATTTGTGGCCAAAATGAAAACAAACCCGGTTGCCAAAACTGGGGGAGAGCTGGAGTTGACAAAGGCTAGTTCACAAATTCTAAAAAAATAATTAATACAAAAAATATATTAATTAAGAATCTAAATTACACGCAACTTTTTTTTACTAATTTTACCCATCAGTATCTGTGTGTCTAAATAAATGCTCCTCATGAGGTAAAGCAGTTGTGGGCTGTCTAATTTCATAAATGTGTAGTTTATCAAGACACTTTCCATTCTCCGTATCAACTTCCAGTTCCAATGAAGTGATGCTCATCTCAATCATATGAAGTGGGTTAAATTTAGGCCGGATAAAGGTCAATGTGGAAAGTTCGAGATTTTTATAATACCCCGTTTCTGGAAACCTAATGATTTCTTCATTAGCCAAATCTACAACTCTGTGATGATCCTCGAAATTCCACACATTTACATCCCATACTTCTTCTGCTATAAAACGTAGTGAAAATCCTTGCCCAATTGTGGAATAGTCGCTTTGGAACAAGACAAGAGCCACAGTTCCATTCAGCACGATAGTTTTTGGTAAATCTTCCGAAGAGTTGCTATAAATGACACAAATGAAATACCATAAAAATTGCAAAAAATAACTAAAATTTTCAAAAAAAAGTTATAATCAAAAAATTTTCTTACAAAGTATGTTTATCCTGTACTCCATCAGAGTTAATCGTATAAATCTGAACATTATCAAATCTCGGCTCAATTCCAGATTCCTCCAGAGTAAATCTAATTTGAGCTCTGTAATACGTCCGAACTGTCCACAAACACCTTTCATAATTATTATAATCCGTCCCAATCTTGTACTCAATAAGACCCTGATCCCCAGTAAGAATTCCTCCACATTCATTGCCTAAAATTCATACAAAACATGGTGAAAATCCCATAAAAACTCGTTACAATAATATTGTATTTCAACGTACTGTAATTTGCCACCGGAGGTGGTAACTCTGTTGTGTCCGTTGGACTCTCAGTTATCTCTGAAACTGGGGCGCTTGGCTGATACAAGATATCAAACCCAGTTCCAACCATTGGCAAATTAATATGATCGGTAAAAAAGGCCAAGATAAAATTTGGTCCCAATCCTTCAAAAATGAGTTGTTCCTCGCTTTTTCCACAGAGTCTAGTTGTCTCTTTCAGAACGCCGGTGCTTGTGACGTCGTATAATATAAGGGTGTCACAAAGACACTCATTTGCTTGCCCAAGTTGGCTTCCACATTCTTCAATATCCATTCTTTGCACAGCGACATCCAACTGGATATTTGACGTGTCGCTACTAGTTTTAACTAGCCAGGTTGTGACCTTATTTGGTTCATATTCCCCCACAGGTGGATACCTGATGAATCCGCTGGTTGCACTGGAATATGTGGATTCATGCGCAATTGGAATGGGTTGAAAGGCTAATCCTTCAAAATTTAGCGTAAATCCTGAGCTATTTCCACCACCGTTTTGGTAGATAACTGTTGCGAGATTTCCAGACAGGAAAAAGTTTCCACTAGAAGGAGGTGGAGGGTTATCATTGCAAAATGTGTAGCTTTCCCCTTTATCAGGAGGAATAAGGTTGGTTAAAGAATAAATTCGAACTGCGGCTTCAGTACAGTCTTCATCTGAGCTTGAGCTGCTACTCACATCCAAGCTGGAAAAGTTGAGACGGAAAATGTTCGTGGTTTGGAGGTGTATCATGAAAATACAGATGCTGCCTGGAGAAATAGCCTGACCTGAGGATGGAACAGTGAGGGTACCAAAGTCTGCTTCAATTGTGGCTCCACAACGGGTTTCTTGATCTTGGCCAGCATCGTTGATGGAAATGGGAACGTTTTGAGCGCCTAATGCCAAAGTTACAGTGGCAAATGAAATGAGAATCGAATTCAACTTCATTTTCATTATGAAAACCCTTTTTTCTTTGTATAATTTGTATGAAGTTAAAACATGAGCGTATTAAACTGGTGTATTAGAAATTGAGCTGTGAAAATGTTTCATCGCCAATCATCACATGTTGTTTTTCATGCTAATTGATATAATACGGGGAAACTGATCCCTGATAATGACTGATAACTTTTCATGGTCGTAAAACCCATTTCAACATTTTTGGTAAAGACCCATGCTCCTTTATGACGATCACAAACAGAATGGGTGGTAGAGTATACTGACAAATTTTTAAAATATGA
Organism: Orchesella cincta; assembly: GCA_001718145.1. Classification (NCBI taxonomy): domain Eukaryota; kingdom Metazoa; phylum Arthropoda; class Collembola; order Entomobryomorpha; family Orchesellidae; genus Orchesella; species Orchesella cincta. The sequence goes on along the minus strand of LJIJ01000300.1, from coordinate 21,947 downwards.
AGCTACAGCATCACAAAGCTTTATCTCACCATGAGAGTACAACGCACATTGAAATTGAGTAGTGAGGTGAATCGTTGTTATGATAAAGCGACGTTACATGAACTAAAATCATGTAACCGCAGTCGCTGTTACATAAATATTATCGCTGACTCTCAAAAGTAAACTTGGGAATTGGAATCAATATTATGATGAGATATGCTTGGGTGGAATGTGAATTGATGAACTAACAAATAAAGTAGCTACTATCCATCCTATTTACATCGTATATCATTCTATTTAAAATGTTTTACATAACTATTATTAACAATGTATCTGTATATGCTTTACATTTCTATTATTCATTTAGATTATCAATTCACACGAATCCCTGACCAGCTTTTCTATGAATATCAAGTTCAACATGGTTTAGCATTAAATTCCAGTTATTTAATCTTGTACGCACATTCATTACAAAATCTCCTGATTCTGTTTGTGAATAGAGACACAAAACTTCATGAAATTCAGTCACTGCATGAGTTCAATCAGAAATAGTATGGTATAAAAATGGGTTTGAAATTATTCAATAATTTTTTGGTGGTGATATTTCTGGCTTCGTTAGTCACAATATTTCTATTAAAATTGAGTGTTCTATTTAGACTACTCTGTATCATTTTGATATCAGTTGTCTTCCACGTTATTCGTGAGGCTAGAGTAAATTATGGGGTTTTAGAGGAATGTGGAATTCCGGTGGTGGAGCCAACGCTGTTTTTGGGAAGTGAGCCGAATTTGCATAACACTGTCCTTCATCTCGCAGATATAGAGCGTTTCAAGAAATATGGACCAATTTGGGGAGTAAGAATATTACAATTTGCAGTTTTTTGAAGCTTTTAAAAGGGTTTCTGAAGAAAATTTGGATTTTGTATTCAGTCATATTTTGGCAAAATGCCCCATATCTACATCACCGAGCCGGCGCTTACTCGTCGCATTTTTGTGAAAGACTTTGATCATTTTAGAGACCGTCAGGACATGGAGTTAGGAGGGGAAATGCTCAACGAAATCATGGAGTTTCAGGGAGAGAAGTGGAAGCAAATTCGCACTTTTCTCAGCCCCCTCTTTACCACCTCAAAGATACGGCAGATGAGTGGAGTCGTTGCTGAGTGTGCTGAGGAATTTGTCAATGACCTGAAAAGGGAATGTGGAACAAATGGCATTGGGCGAGTGAAGATTCATTGTAGAGAGAGGTTTACAACCTGCTTGATTGACATGTTTGTGAGAACCACCTTCGGAATAAAAATTGAAGACGGGAAAAATCCAGAGAATAAATTTAGCCGATCTTTCAGAGAAATGCTGCATGAGGAACATGAATATAATTGGCTTTTTACTTCGACTCGTAAGCTCAATTAAAAAGGCAAATAAACTTAAAGGTTTGAATGATTTTAAATTTTTTTCCCTTCATTCTAGTTTCCTTCCCATTTCTCCAAAAACTCTCTCCTGTTTACGACCAAGAGCCAGGGAAATATATTGAAAGAACGTTGGAAAACGCCATAAAATCCAGAATTGTCAGTGGCTCCAGTTCCACCAAAGATTTTCTGGATCTGCTCGGCGATTTCTGGAAACGAATAGAAGCCGGTGAATTCAAACAACTTGGAATAACCCAAACCACCGTGGTGGCTCAAGGTGTTCTTTTCATTGTTGGAGGATATGAAACAACGTCTTATGTTCTCTCCCATTTGTTTTGGAGCATGGCAAACCACCCTGAAATCCAAGAAAGGATGTTTCTGGAACTGCAAGCAGCTCTTGAAAAAAACCCAAGCCATTCCATTGATCATGAGCTCATAAACGACACCAATATCCCGTTCATTTTGGCATGCATAAATGAAACCCTGCGCTTATATCCATCTGTCTACAGACCTGAGCGGATTTGTACCAAAGATTGGAGCTATAATGGCTTATCATTTAAAAAAGGAACTCCAGTAATGCTTGCGAGTTGGGCTGCCAATAGGAATCCAAAATATTACCCAGATGAGCCTGAAAAGTTCAAACCTGAGAGATTTCTCCCTAAAAATAAGGGAAAGCTTGAACCCTACGCTTTCACGAGTTTCGGCTTTGGCCCAAGATCCTGTATCGGGATGAGGTTTGCATATGAAAGTATGAAACTATTTGTTTGTAATATTGTCAACAATTTCAAAATCGAGTTGAGAGCAGACACGGAGCTAAAGTATAAGCCAGCTTCACCCATTTCTATTGCTATAAATCCATTGTACCTTGATTTTATCCCGAGGAGAAAATAAATCATGAGCATGCAGCTCATCATTCCAAATATTCTTTTTTCACACAAGCACATTTTTTCTCAAGGTCTGCAAAATCATGCATTATATCCACTTCAGTTGCATAACCCTATATAAAAAACAGTGTTATTCAATCCACTCCATGAATATTCATTTATGCAAAGTCATTCTATCTACAAAAAAATCATTATCAAATCATTATGATAGTGATGGATAGGTAGATACAACGAAACCAACAAAATTTTATTTCCAAGTTTTTTAATTCAGTGTGATTTTGGGCATGAAGAGATTTAGAGTGATTTTCAAGCTACAAGATGAACACGAAATTAAAAAATAATCCTGTTTTATTACTCCTACTCGCTTCAATCAACAGCGTTCTCCTTTTTAAACTGAGTTTTTCCTTGGGTCTCCTTTATCTCCTGGTGGTTGTTATTGCTGTGCTTGTTATTCGGGAAGGGAGAGTAAACTATGGAGTTTTGGAAGAGTGTGGGTTTCCCGTTATTGAGCCAACCTTGTTTTTAGGAAGTGAGCCAAAACTCCACAAGAAAATTTTGCATCTGGAAGATGTCAAACGGTTTAAAAAGTATGGGCCGATTTGGGGGGTAAGCAAATAACGTATTTAAAACACAAAACTTATAATTTTCTTGAGAAAAATTTTCATTTTCAATTTCAGTCATACCTTGGAAGCAAGCCATATGTATTCATTACAGAGCCAGAGCTAATTCGTCAAATTTTTGTGAAGGATTTTGCCTCCCACTTTGGAAACCGGCAGGATTATGACTTCAAGTGTGACATAATGAATGAAGTTTTCGAGTTCAAAAAGGGGGAGGAATGGAGCACCCTCCGAAAATTTCTCAGTCCTTTGTTCACCACCTCAAAACTGAAACAAATGAGTAGCGTCATTGCCTCCTCGGCTGAAGAATATGCAGCAGATTTGATATCGGAATGTGATGAAAGCTCGAGGGTGAAATTTGAATGTCGTCGTCGTCTCCAAATCAGATTCATTGATATGTTTGCTCAAACAACTTTGGGCGTTCGGATGGAAGACGCTAAAAATTTGGACAATAAATTTGCGAACGCTTTTTTAAAGATGATGCGTGAAGACGAGGAAGTAAATTGGTTGTATCCTTTATCTCGTAAGAAATTTTCTCAAAAAATTATTTCAAATTTTTACATTTGTAAATACTTTTTAAAAATTGTAAAATATTTTTTCAGTGTCATTCCCAATGATTATGAAACTTGTTCCAATATTCGAAAACGAATCTACAAAACTTATGGATTCGACATTTCGGAAAGTCATTAAAAACCGGATTGAGAATGGCTCAAGCTCCACAAAAGACTTTTTGGATCTCCTGTGCGACCTCTGGAAGCGGGTTGAAGCTGGAGAATATAAAGAACTTGGTTTCACCGAAACGACAGTTTTGGCCCAGTGTGTTTTATTCTTTTTGGGTGGATATGAGACAACAGCTACAATGCTCAGCCTTTTAATGTGGAACATGGCAAATAATCATGAAATACAAGTTAAAATGGAGAAGGAGCTGAAACAAGCACTTTCAAAAAGTCCAAAAGGGTCAATAGATCATGAGCTGATTAACGATGAAAATATTCCTTATATTTCTGCCTGCATTAATGAAACAATACGTCTTTATCCATCACTCTACCGCCCTGAAAGAATATGTGGAAAGGATTGGCACCACAATGGAATATCCATCAAGAAAGGAACTGTCGTTGTGATTGCTACCTGGGCTGCGAATAGAAATCCAAAATTTTATCCGGATGAACCTGAAAAGTTCAAACCGGAAAGGTTTCTTCCTGAAAATAAAGGAATCATTGATCCCATGGCTTTTACCAGTTTCGGGTTCGGGCCAAGAAACTGTATCGGGATGAGGTTTGCATATGAAACTCTAAAAATGTATGCCTGCAATATTGTAAAAAATTTCAGGGTAGAGTTGAGACCTGATTCGAAGTTGGAATATAAACGAGGGGCACCATTTGCCATTTCGTTTTATCCTTTGTATCTTGATTTGGTTAGAAGGAATGAAAATTAAAAAATATGATGGTATTACTATTGTTAATATATTTAGCAAAGAATGCAAATATTTCATAAATTTTATTTTCTTATGTCATTTCACGAATAAATACGTCATGTGTTAAATATAGACAGATAATATTATAAAATAATTTATTCAAAGGCGAAAATCTCGTTGAGTCTGCGCAAAAAGAATATGTCATGCATTCAATCGACTATATTGCAGTGTCATGCTTTGTCATGGTCATTGTTTTGCCTTTCCTCATCGGTTTTGTAATGAGAAATCCAGCCTTCAAAATGAATCTACGCCGCGTTTGAGAATTTTACGTTATATTTCTGCATAATGTGTAACCATTTTATTTCATTTAAATTTATTTATATCCAGTGAATTTACAATTTTCATTTAAAAATTTAGTTTGATATTCAGGAGGCCTTTTGTGGCTCAGCTAATGTAATAAAATCAACTACATTCAATTTATTTACAGAAACATTGTGATGATTTGTATACATAAGCTTAAAAACCATAAAATTTGTGTACGATAAACTTATGATAAATATTTAGTTTACTTGCAAACGAATTCGTTATATCCAAACCATTTGGACTTGTTACTAACCCGAAATATTTTTTATTACTAAATAAATCAGACATAAATCTGTTAAATGTCTGGCCCAACTTTGAAAGTTTCAAGCAGCTCCACCGTGCGTTGCTCTAAAAACCCATCTTCAACTCTTTGTTTGGCCGAATCTATAGGTAACATTCCCATTTTATTTCTGACATTCACGTTTGCGCCACTCTTCAGCAGTTCGCTGACAATTGCATGAGCATTCTCGTTATTATACTTCAATGTGACTTCATGCAATGGAGTATTCAGCTGAACATTTTGTTCATTTACGTTAAACCCCCAAGAAATAAATAGTTTCAAAGCTGACAAATTACAATATCTCGCAGCCATATGCATAGCTGTGTCTTTCTCATTATTTAGAACTTTCCAGTCCTCCCTTGTCTGTGTCAATAATGCAAGAAAGATATCCTTTCTACCTCCCATAATTGCTCTGAATAGAATAGAATTTCCATCAGAATCTTTCGCCTTGAAATCAATTCCATTTGACTTAAATATTGCAATTGTCTCTGGTTGCAGTTCCATATAATAAACTGCAAGATGAAAAACTGCTGAGCTGTTTGAATTTATCATTCCAAAAGACTTCGTTTTACCAATGAATACCAAATACGTGACAAGGTTATGAAACAGCTTCGGAGAAAAGTCGGCGCTAGAAGCAGCTACATGAAGAAATGTTCCGTCTATCCCTTTCCTATCAAAGGCATCTGGATCTGCACCGTTTTTGATGAGGAGTTGGACTACCTCCATGAGATTTGGTGCTAGGGATTTACAGCCAACTGCCAAATGAAGAGGTGTTTTCCCAGTCTCATCCTTAGCGTTGGTAAACGCATTATGTTTCAAAAGGAGTTTGATAAACTCTAACTGTTTCCCATTCCGAAATTCTCTTCCCGTTGCCATATGCAAGGGAGTTCGCTGAAACTTGTTCTTAGATTCCACCAGTTCGGGTCTTATTTCAAAAAGCAAGTCAAGAATTTTAAATTTGTCTTTCAATTTTTCACTTCCGATTTTGTGGATGTTATGTATGCAGCTATGAGTGAGACTTTTGAACCGCTCTTGGTCGAGCACTTTGGAAAACTCCCGAGTTTTAACCAAATATTCCACAACATTGTAGTTTCGATGTTCAACCGCAATATGAAGTAGAGACTTCAGATCATACCATTCTCCACAATTCTCTGTGATTTTCATACCCTCAGCAACAAGATCAAGAACTCCTTGTATTGTTTCAAGATTTTCGGTCCTGACAACTTCAAATAGTTTTGAAATTTTATTATCCGTGTTCATTTTCTTCAGCTCTTGAACTATCTGTTGCGTCTTTTTGTCAATGACAACGGGTTTGGAACCACTGGAGTCGTGGCGGATGGCAGGTTTGCTAACCCTTTTAAAAGGTGTCAAATTAGCGAATAGAAGAAAAGGGGATTTGTAAACCGGGTAATAAACATTCAAAGCTAGGTTCCTAATGGTTTGCCATCGAGATGAACGCACATTTGGTCGACTCCCGCATTTTATTTGAAACTCGCCACTAGGCGACTTTTGGAACATTTCACAAGCCCCTTCAGTATTCCAACAATCCAAGTAAGCGTGTACAACTAAACAGCAATTCCCTGGTTCATGGTTTTCTGGAATGTGGGATAATTCCTTTGCCTCAGTTGCTGTCATGTTTTCTCGCTCAGTTAGCTGCTGATGTAAAATGGGGTGATATTGCTTGATATGCTGTAACATCCTTACTTGATCAGTAACAGACCAAAAAATGGGAGATGACAACAATTTGGAACAATCGGGTCGTAATTCTGATTCTTTAGAAATGGCAAGTTTTATTATCTCTGCGTTTTGGGGGCAGCCATAACGTATGTCACTGAAATGAATTGCATCCTTTCCATCCAAAATGTTACCTTGACACCTCCAAAAATCTCCGAATGGGTGTTTCCCATCGCTCAAAACGTAGTAATAGACGCATCCCAGGGCAAATACGTCAGAAGCAATGGTCTGAAAAAGTGAATAGTGCATAAAAGAATTGCGAAAATTTCAAATTTCTAACTAGGGGAGGCCGTCAGGTGCCGCATGCGTTAACAGCAAATAAATTCGTTGCCAGGATTTTTTTACATTCTTATAACGATTCCAAATTAGTTTGCTGCAAAACTCACTTATTATTCCTTTATCCTTCCTTCCGATTTTACGTTTTTTGAAAAAAATAATATCTTTTGTTAGGAATGGTAATTTATAAACCACCCTTAAAACAGGTTTAAGAACATATTGTGATTCAGTAATTGCTGAACAAGGTAATCAGGCATCACTATTAAATGCAACCTTTAAAAGTTAGTTTCACTGGGACGGAAATACAGAATCCACGTACACGTATAAAAATACGTTTAAGATGTAAGATACTTTGTTATTCTTAAATCATGCTGCACCTGACATAATTTCCTTGTAGGAAGGTTAGACTTACAAATTTGCATTTTTTGTGCTGTTGGTGACCACGATCATTATATTGGGAAAGAATTTCGGCAGCAACCCACCCATGTGTACCCACACCAACAGTTGTCACCGAGCTTCTCCCATCGACAATACGTCTACTTAGTCCAAAATCAGAAATTTTTACTTTCTTCACTCGTCGAACCAACAAGATATTTTCTGGTTTTAGATCCCTGTGTATGATTTTGTGAGTATGTAGCCATTCCAAACCCACAGTAACTTGTCTGAGTATTTCTACAGGTTCAATTTCAATAGATTTATTTCCAACCCAGTCTTTCAGAGTCATATCACAGAGCTCAAGCACAATTATTGTCGCATCTGCTTCCCGTTTACATCCAAAATAACGTACAATATTCTCGTGTGCATCACATTTTCTCAGAACATTTATCTCATGCTCTGCCACCTTCCAATCAATTACGTCTGGAAGCACACGTTTGACGGCAACTTGCCTGTTACAAAAGTCTCCCTTGAAAACGACAGTTGCGTAGCTACCTCTTCCCAGAATTTCATCTTTGTCATATTTAAGGCAGCTAATGTCGCTAGTTTGAGGTTTGACAGGGTCAAGAATAGCAAGAACTCCAGATTGATTTGTTTGACGGAGTCCCTCAAGTAAAGTTTCAAATCCTTGTTTTCGCTGGGTTAAAAGCTTGTAAAAGTTGTATGCAACGGACTGAGATGGCCAATTTTCTCTATGATTACGCTAGAGTTTGTGGATTGAAAAAAATTGGTAAAGTTATATTCACGTCGTAAAAAATTATTTACTCACCAGTTGTTCAACGTCTTCATCACAAAGAATCCCAGCCGCTGTTAATTTTGATAATAGTGTGTCATTACAATTTGTTTGCTGAATTAGTTTATCCTGGTTTTTAACAATGATGTCTATTTGCCACTTTTCCATCTTGAAAAATTGTTTTACGGACCCATTGTCCCTTAGTGAAATTTTAACAATTAGTACACTTTACAGCTAATTCTTGAAGTCGAGCTTTAGTGGCTACATTTAGTGCACTACTCAATTAATGAAATATTATTTTACGCTACAATTTAAAATGTGGCAGTGTAACAGTTAACACCCTCCTAGTGTAAACAATTTGCAACGGGTTATGTGCTATTTAAATGAGTCTAGAATGTAAGCAAATATTGTTGAATTCGTTTTCGACATATGTACAGTTTCATATGTATGTATATAGCCAATTTATTTTATCATTTGCATGTCGATTTGGTTGAAAGGTTAAGCAAATAAGCGTACGCATTAACTTAACGCTCACATAAAACAATAGAAAATATTCCACACTTGTTGTTATTTATTCGTAGTATATATTTCCTAATTTTATTTATGCATGCACAAAGTCTTGAAAAAATTATGAAGAAATCATTTCCATGTAGTATTCATCGGTTATCGTTTTTCAACTTCATTTTGAATGATTTCTTTATGAACAATGCAAATTTCTCACATTACTTTTTGTAACACATTCATGACATCAGGTTGCAACTTGCAACTTTGTTCATGCTTTACTGATATACTGATAAACACCAATCATCCATGATAACCAATACTGAAAGCACTTAAACTTATAATCATTACATTTGGGAATCCTGTTTTTCCTAAAACCATAAAGTTTATTATGTTTACATGTCAGTGATAGCTTTGCGTTATCACAACTGATAATTTGTAAAAATTAAAATGCAAATTAAAAACCACAATAAAATTATGTAACTGCTAAAATTCTCCGTTTCGTTCATTATCACTATGTCAATCACGTCGTGCATGTAATTCAGTTTTCGAAGCAGTTCCGCAGCTACCTTTGTAATGGCGTCTAGTCGTTTTGTGTTCATTGTTCTCTTGGTGTCGGCAGTCTTTCTTCCGCTTTGTGCATCATCACTAGAAAAAGGAAGCATTTACAACTTGAGAAATGTTGCTGACGAATCGGTATATAATTGTCCCATAATAATTTTCTACTCAAAGTCCAACGTAATTTATTTGGGAAAAGTTCATTCAATTTGTTTCAGTACCTTCGAGTGGAATCTGGAGGAGCATTATGTAAATATATGGGACCAGTTGTGACTCATCCACTCTCAATTCTACTTCAGCTACTTTCCGTTGGCGTTACGCTGAACTGACTTCCGATTTGAAATGGCTGGACATTGAATCAAACGGTGATATGCTACAGGACAATGAGTTGACCATGGAACCGATTGCGCCTTATTGCTATCCTACTTTCCGAAACTTGAATATCATTCAGTATTGGAATAGCGTGCACAGAGTCCAAAATACCAGAGATGAAACCTGCTTGTTGTCCGCTGGGTGAGGTTTTTAATAAAAAACATTTGCGAATAGTCTAGTATTTTAATGAAATGTCATAAACCTACTTATTTTTTCAGAGTTGGCAATCGCATCTCATGGGGAAACTGTGATGACCAGAATCAAAGCCAATTATGGGACTTCATTGCCGTTTAAAATTCGTTTCATTTCAAAATCAATCCTGTGATATAAAAACCATTTAGACCAACAACTTATGCTCAATCACGATTAAAAATTAAAATATACACAACACAAACCTATTCATTGAAAACTGGTTACACGCTATATAACAACATGGGATTTCTCACATAATGTAGTTTGTAATCGAATTCGGATGTCATAATACATCCTACCTTCATACACACATTATCTATTCATTCACATCCTATATGATGCCTAAATGCGATTAGATTATGCAAATCAAATGGACCGAGTCTGTATGCTGCAATCATTATAAAGTGGAGCTCATATGCAGTAATATCCACGTACTCTTGCAACCTGAGATAAAGTTTTGTACTATAATACTTCATAACATAATTTTATTAAAAACAAACTGCAGCAATCTGCATTGCATAGCGCGTAAAAATATATACTACAGGTGTCACAATAGCTCAAACTCTCTTACAGACTTATAAATGAGCCACCATTATTACAATAGCCAAGAACTCAAAGTATTTAAAAACTACCATTTTTGGAACTTTTTACTTCCTCATCATGGGCTTACTTTGAAACCTAAAGAAGTAAAAGATGAAGTAAAAACGTTAATCAATTCCTATGACTTTACAAATTTTATATTTGGTTTATAATTCTCACCGTTTGTGAAATGCATGAATCCACTCCTTGCAAATTTCCCAGAGCAAGGATGCTTGGAGAATAAGTTTTTACTCAAATTTTATTTGTCCGGTACTACCTAAATGTTTTCCATGGCAAACTGTTCAGATCAGTAATGTTGGTAACCAGAGTTTCTCCCCTTGTTTATTTTCCCCAAATAGTTTTCTTCGTCAACGTGAAAAGAATTTAGAAAAGAAGTATGATGATAGCAGTTTGCCATTTCGTGCCCACATTTTTGTGTGCCCGAAATGGCAAACCATTTCGAACTCACTTTTATAAAATTCTGTTGCACAACTATCATCATACGCTTTTCTGAAAGCATGGAGTACAAAATACATGACAGCTATGCTTGGTACACTCGCACTTCGCTTTATTACAGTGTTTATCTTGTGTGTGAAAATGTTTGTGTACAAAAGATTGTACTAATTTATCGTTATATTTTGTAGATGATGTTCCAAATTTTTTAACGATTTTTGAAAATGATGTTCCATCAATTCTATGGAAGATAAAATACAGACAAAACATACCACACACGTTACTATTAGTTGACTGTAATTGTAAATTAGAATATCGTACTAGTCCACCAAATCGTTGAAAAAAAGAAGTAAAACAGTTACCATAGAATTTGTATGGTAAACCAAAACTATCGAAAAACTCGACATATTTTTGATATTTGGACTTGTAAATTACCAACCAGTGTTTTCCAGGCATATTATGTGAATCCGTATTTACTATGATCACAAAATTTGAAACCTTAATATATTTTAATTGATCCTTTGCACACACGCAAATGTTTAAGCCTTTGTACTTGGAAAGTGCAATACGCAGTTGATGAGAATTCATCATGAGACAGATGCTTGACGAGACTGATCAATTGATAACACAGCCTGAGATTCTGAGTAGACAACTAAAGTTACAGCTTCTGCTAGTGCTGCAGCAAATCTTAGTTCGATGCGTACAGACCCACTGTTTTCTAAGACTAAGTCAGTATTCAACCCATTCGCATGATTTAAATCGTATGAAAATAATACATAACCATCCTCATACTCAGAGGGACTAAATATTAGACCTTCGTTTTCATTTGCTAATCCTAAACTGGACATCAGCAAGTAATACGGTAACATGTAAGATCCTTTTTTGAAATCTAAGTTCAGCCCTTTTATCGGTATGGGCATATTATTTACTGTAACGCATATATAATTTAAATCAAAATGTTGAAATGAAAACGGGTTACTTTTATACTCCCCATTGAATGCAGAATTTTTTACCATACCAATAATTATACGCGATGGAACATTTCCCATAAAAACATTTTCCTCGTTGAAAGACTGATTCCCTTTTGGAATTGTAAATTGTTTGACATCAGACAGTTTAAATGGATATTGCGCTGAAAACCCATCCTCTAAAAGTTTCTGATGTGAAAGAGCTGTACTAGGGTAAACAACTTGTTTACGAACAAATAAACTGGCGTTCATAAATTTAATTCTTGGGTTAGAAATTTTATCAGTTGCGCTGGATGGTGGATCGTATAGTAAGCAGAAGTTATCACTGTTCCTTGTAAATATCATATTGATATTTGTACCATTCAAAATGTATCTATTTTGCGAGCATAAATCGATTTGTGGCTTACCTATCATTTCAACTAACCGTGAACCTGCAATTTTTGATGCTCTAGATTTAAATCCGTGGTTGGAGGAATCAAGAGATCCCCCATTGGTATCTTTATAAAAGAGTGAACAATGACCTTGAGATGCCACAACGTCTGAACCATGTGATAATAATGATTCAATGTACGCTTTATACGGGTAACAGTTATTTGTAGATGAAATAAGCTGATTGTTTATATAAACGTCTACTTGAGAAAATAGTGAATGTAACAAATTATTTGTTGTACTAATTTGAACAGAAGACGGAATGTTATTTCCATCTTCATCAACAACTTTAACTACGACTAGCAGAAAACTATCGTATGAGTCGATATACTGTAATGAGTTTCCAGTAAGACGAAACTCTATTCTAGCGTCGGAATCCTGAATATTTACAACCGGTTTATACTCAGCGTAAAAACTGGATTCAACAGTAGTATCGGTAGGAGGAAGAGTAAATAGGTCACATTCCCCTGCTAAAACCGGTTCAGATAAAGTATTTATTAAAGCCATTACGAAAAGATATCAATTTTAGAAGTAGGCTTTTTCCGTTTCAGCTTTTTATCGATAGTTTTTGGAAGTCTAGGTTTTTGTATTTTTTTAGTTTGAACAGTTGTTAATTTAATTGGTTTGCTTGTTCTTTTTATGGCTTTTCTCGGAGCTATACCTTTTCCAGCCTGCTGCAACGAATTTAGAACGTCGTTTTTTATGTCTCGAATCAATTGTTTAGTGTTAGTCTGCAAAGCAGCTTTCATAGAAGTACCACGAGCAACGTCTACTGCAGTATTGATCGCAGCAGTCTTAACGTGTGGTAATATATATCTTTTTACAACTGGAATGGTATATCTTTTCATTACTCCGAATGCTCCACCTACACCACCACCTCGTTGATAATATCTAACTTTTTTATTACCATGCGGATGCAGAGCATCGTAATAATCATTGACGTTAAATACGTGTACAGTCTTCATTTTTGTTCTTTCTCGTTTCGCGTTTCAATCCTTTCTGACTGCAGCAGAGAATATTTTATCACTTAAAACAAAAAATGGAAGAAGAAATTTTATCCACATATTACGATCCAAGGTCAAAAGGAGGATTCGGTAGTGTACAACGAGTCAAGAATGTGCACAAGAAGTTTTCCTATAAGAAAATAAAGGAGGTGCTTGAATCACAACCGACATATACAAAATATAAGCCCAGTCGTTCTAAATTTACAAGGCGGAAGTATAATATACACACAAGTAACTATCTCTGGCAGACAGATCTTATAGTACTACCCAAACTTTCAAAATTTAACCAAGGTTGTAAGTACATTTTAACATGCATAGATTGCTTTAGCCGAAAAGCGTTTGCGATACCTCTAAAAACAAAACAAGGATGTGAAGTTGTGATAGCTTTCGAAAAAATATTCAAAGCTGCAAAAGCTAAACCTAAATTTTTGCAGTCAGACCTTGGTAAAGAATTCTTCAATAACGTTTTTAAAACGTTTCTTGATGTTAACAATGTTAAGCAGTTTTATGTACACTCTGACACAAAAGCTTGCATAGTTGAAAGATTGAACCGCACCATAATGCAAAGAATTTATAAATGGTTTGAGTATTCAAAAAGCAAAAGCTACATTCATCAACTCGATGATTTTCTTAGAGCGTATAACAATTCTTATCACAGATCGTTAGGATGTAGTCCAAATCAGGTCAATAGGTATAATGAAATGGATGTCTGGCTTCACATTAATAAATCATTGTACCAAAGTCCACCATCAAAAACAAAGGATTTCAGTCTCAAGGATAGAGTTAGGATAAAGGCATCAAAATCTACATTTGATAAGGGGTATGTATCATCATATACAAATAGTTTGTTTCAAATACATGATGTGCTTAAGACAAATCCAACAACGTATAAACTGACAGATGCAGATGGGGATTTGATAGAAGGAATCTTTTATAAAGAAGAGCTTTCAAGAGTAAAGGACAGTATACAATAAGCTTTCTAACGAAACAAATATCTCCAACAACAAAAATGGGTTTCTATTTACCAATATGTTCCAAAGACTCCATTGCTTTAACATCAGATATCAGAACATCATTTTTTCAAGTGAAATTACCATATAGATTAACATATGCAAGCATTCGAAGTTGCATTAATTGAGATCAGTTATCCTGATAAAATCAATGAATAAGTTTTTTTAACACATCTAGAAATGAGGAGATCCAAGATTTTCTTATTCCTGATAAAGCTTATTTAACCATTAGTGATTTTGTAGATACATTGAATGAATATATCAGTGATATAACCAAAGACATTCTTATACAGTATGATGTCCTATCAGACTTAGTAAAGGTTTCAGCCCCTAACACAAAGATAAGATTCTCAAAAGCCATTGCAGATGTCCTTGGCTTACGATTTGTAGACGTAGAAAATAATACATGTTTTTCTGTACATCGGCCGAACATAAACGAAAATATAAACTTTGTAAACGTTTGCTTAGATATTGTAGAACCTAAATATGCATGTAAAAATGGATAAACGTTTTGCGACGACTCAAATACGATCAGTCAACTGAAAAGTACGTTTTAAAAACGTTTGCTCCGATTTACATGGGTCTTTGTAAGATCGAGTTTGATGAAATTGGATTGAAATTCATGAGAGATGATGGAGAGATATTACAGTTTGATGATGGTTATGTTCATGCGTTATTACACTTTCGGCCTAAGAGTTTACCTCATCAAGATTAATTGAGCAAATACCGATTATTAAATTTTAGAGACAAACATGGCAGATCATCAATTTTATGATGAACCTAATCACAAATTGATCCATCCCTGCTCTATAATCATATCAGGAGTCTCATTGTCAGGTAAAACATTCTTTACAAAAAAATTATTAGAGTCGCAAGATTTATTTTCAATACATCCGGAAAGAGTAGTTGTTTCATTTTCTGAGGATCAGTCAATTTACAGGGACATTAAACACAATAACATATCATTTATGAAAGGACTTAATATAGACAGTGACGTATTTGATGGAACCCCAACAATTCTAGTGATTGACGACCAAATGACAGAAAGTGGTAAAAAAGATATTGTAAAAGATTTATTCACAAAGGCTGTACACCATAAAAATATAACTGTCATTTTAATAACTCAAAATCTTTTTCACCAAGGAAAGCATTGTAGAGACAATTGTTTGAATGCTCATTACATGATAATTTTCAAATCTCCCACATTTGTATCTCAGGTTCAACATCTCAACAGACAGATTTTTCCACGTACTCCTCGATTTTTGCTGGAGTCATACAAAAAGGCGACTGAAAGACCATATAGCTATTTATTCATCAATTTGCACCCTCAGTGTAATGATGATTTAAGAGTCCGAAGTGGTATTTTGCCGAGTGAAAACGAAATAATATATTTGCCAAAATGAATTACGTCATTGAATTTGAAGGTTTTCAACTTAGAAAACGTTTTGTGATTAAAGAACTAGCAGTTGCGGATCTTGAAAGTAAAGAGATTATTCACTTTTTCATTAAACCTCCGTTTCCAAGACAGTTTTTAAATCAGACAGAACAACAAACTATAAAATACTGTGAAACCTTCCTTCACAAAATACGTTGGCATGCTGGGAATACGAGAATGAGAGAAGTAATTGAATATCTTCAATCTTTTCCAAAGGAATCTGTTGTTTATACAAAAGGAAAACAGAAGCAAACCATTCTTAAATCGATTTGTGGTGATGAAGTTTCCGTTCTTGATTTGGAAGAAAAAGGTGTTCCACCTATCACAAAAATCATAAATACTCCAGAAAACGATTGTCCTTTACCATTTCACCAGGATACTCTGAATTGTGCACATCTCAAAGCTTCTTCGTTCGCAACCTACATAATGCAGCAAAATGAGTGCCCGACTACGTAGAAACTACTCTTTTCTTAACGAACTTTGTCAATCTGACTTGGTACACCAAAAAGAACTCCTGAGCAACGCCTCGACTGATAATATTGATGCAATTTCAGAAATTGCGAAAAACATACTGAATGCCAACGTTGAACTCACATCAGGAGAAAAAAGCAGTCTCAAAAAACATAAATTATTAATTCGTAAACTATCGAAAACTTCTGTTGGAGCTGAAAAAAAGAAAAAAGCGTTGATTAGTAAAATTAAAATTTTACCAATTTTACTATCACCTGTTCTTAATGTAATTGGTTCAATTCTTGGTCGTCTTATATGTGAAAAAGTGGGATTGTGATGGCCACACGTATGAAACTTATTCCGGAATCAGAATATATTAAGCTTATTGAAAGGAAGCGTACTACCACTGAAAAAACACATAACATGAACAAAGAAGGCTCAAGCGCCAAACTTTTGGAAGATGTTGAAATACCAGATGATATTAAGTTAGCAATGTATATGCACATAATTCAGGATTTCAATAAGAAAGTTGAAAAACTTAAAAATAATCCTATCAAAGTTTGTGTTGTGAGTAAACCAAACGATGAGCTAATCAAGGAACCTAATGAGATAAAAGAGGTTACCGATCCTATTTTCAACACAGCGTCAGAAAATTCTCATAAATCATCGTTTGAAGAAAACATGATAGTGATGTTTTCTGATAAATTCAGACACAAAGCGCAATCCATATTCAATTTGCTTAAAGATCACAAGGATTTAATATCATGGGATAAGTTTGGAGAAGTTACATTTTTTCAGATGAAAAGTGTGAAGGCTCAAATTTTTCGATTTAATAAACTACTTGGTTCGTGATTTGAAATGGGGCACTGCTCCTAGGGGAATGAATAGATTTCTTTTAATATGTAAAAAACTGAACATTCCAGCATCACTGGTGAAATCAAGCATACGAGGAACATTCTTAGGAAGTTTCCAGGATATGCAAAAAGTGAAAAGTGCATCAGACAGTTCAACGCTTCTCGAGGAGTATAAAACTAAAGTTCAGAATTGGGATAACCTACACAGCGATTCGGACATTGATGAGAGTGGTGACCCGTTCATGACTTCCACACCAAAAAAACAGAAATGCCAAGAGAAATAATGGCTCTTTCCGCAGTTATTCAAAGTTCATCAAACATATTTAAACCCGAAATGGGAACGCTTAGTTCAAGATTAAAGTCGTTCGAAAAATGGGAACACAAGAATAAACCAGAACCATCTGTGTTAGCGGAAGCAGGATTCTTTTTTTCTGGAAAACAGGATCGTGTTTATTGTTTTTACTGTGGCATTGGACTACATCATTGGTTATCGGAAGATAACCCGTGGATGGAGCACGCAATTAGTTCTCCAAAATGCACATTTCTTCTTGTTAACAGAGCACGGTCCAATATGAAACATCTTGATACATCACCCTTGTCGGAATTATATGTGAGTTAATAATAATATAATCTGTAAAAATGCTTATGAACTATGTTAAAAGTAATTTTTACTTTTTAGCGAAAGATATCAGACATCTCCATTGAAGATTTTGTGGAGGTTCCAAATGATAAAAAAAATGGTAATCATTTTTATTCCAATTTAGTGATTACAACGCTGTGTACGTACTATGAATAATTTTTTCCAATATTGTATCGATTTTCCTTTAGATCTGGCTGCTGGAATTGAAATAGTGAAGTCAACCATGCAAAATTTGCTGGAATCAGGAGGCAACGTTTGCTATGCTTCCTTGCGCACATTTGTGTTACTGTTCGGAGTGTGTGTGTACCCAAATAAAATGTGTAATATGCAGAATGATGACTACCGGAATATTAAAAATATATAAGACATAAATCAATGTGATCAATATGTTTTTTAATTGCATTTTTTATTTTTAAACACGCATTTAAATTTATTTATTATTTTCATTTCACATACATTTTATTTCATATTTTTTAACAGAAAATGATTATGGGCTAATGTTTTCACACCATCACGCAATATAAACCTTTTAGAATCAAATGCGTGTAAACTCACTTTTTTCAGAGATATGGTATGTAGAGCATGACCAAACGATCGAATTAAATTCATCTTTGATCTCAATTTTTCTTGCCTTTTCAAGACTCTTTTAAAAGTTTTATGCAGCAGAGTTTTATTAACTACTCCCCGTTTGACACCTTTTGCTGCTTTTTTCCATAAACCTGTACCAACATACGAATACATCTTCGGAGCCAAACCTATGAATTCACTTACTACTTCTGACTGAGCTTCATCCTTAAACTTCCCATTACTTTTTTATTTACATCTGAATAAAGACAGTGATCACTAGGATAATCACTAAAGTCGAAATAATTCTTCAGAAACTCGTTTTTATTGATATCATCATAAATGTTATCAGTTTCAATGTAGTAATTTAATGAATCAGTATCTGTCTGCAATAGTTCAGCCTTTTTTCCGTAATGCTTTTTAATCACGTCGTAGTGAAACTGGTACATAACCAGTTTCGAAATTTCAAGGCAAGCCCACCCGGTGTAAATTGGTTTATCTAGCTTTACAAACTTTTTTGCCATTTCAATGATTACCAGTTGCGAATTCAATATCTCAAACCTCTTGAAATTAGACTTCTCAATTAGCTTTAAAGCTTTAGCTAGCTGGTTACAAATTGAAACATGTTTTCTATTCCTTACATTTTCACAGCTTTTCCCAAAGCATGCATTAATTAAAAATTTGAACAAATCTTTCGAGAATTGATCTTTAGCTATTTGACGTTGGCTGGTATTGAAGTCTATATACAGTTTAAGCCAACTTTCTTGACGAAATTTTATAACAGCATGAACCTTCGTAAGAATCAAACCTTTCCTTAGATAATATTTTAGATTTCTATAATGGCAGACATAGTTTTTTCGAGGTCCTAGGTGAGGAATTAATTTCTTATTTTGTTCATTGTACTTTATGTCCAGCGTTCTAAGTAAAAGCTGTTGATACTCAGATAATTGTTCATACGATACAGGAATTTTTTCTGGGGCAAGAGGATACTCATTGTCCCTTGCATGTAGACTACAAGGATATTCAAGGTCAACCATTAATGCATATCCAAAATTATCATCATCTTTCCAAGACATAATTTCTTTTGATGTAATAGAGTTACTTTCTCGCTATCCAACCACTCAAAATTAGAAACAGGAAGTTTTTGACGTAATGCAAAACCATACAGATTGTTACAATCTACTGGAAAAATGAAAGATGAAACTTTTGTGGGGTCAAAGTTTTTCATAAACTTATTATTTGCTTTTACATGCCTGCGATTAATCATGCTGACACCGCCTCGTAACCCTAACTCAAAAAACTCATACTGAGTTACATCAGTTAATTTAGTTAACCTTGCATCTGTCATTAGTAATGCTGCATCCCAAGTATAACCTGATAGTGTCATATAATGAGCAGGGTCAAGTTCATAGAAGTTAATTGCTACAGTTCGAAAGTTTTCCATTACACATGCAAGCAAAATTGTATCTAGCTTCAAATACAAGTCATGATACTCACCAAGGTTTTTACAAAATCTTTTATACACTGTGCAAGCATATTTATAATCAGCGTCGGTGATATGCTCTTCGGTTAGCACATTATAAAATTTTTCTTTTGCTGGAAATTCTGTTTCTTCAAACATTTCAAAAGAAGTAATATAATCGTAAAAATATACTCCTTTCCGAGCAGTAGTTTAGCATTTTCAGTACCAAAATGACATAATAATTTGAACTTCAAATTCCATTTTGTTTTAATCTTTGAACCAAATTATCAAGTGAGGAACTCAAAAACATCATGGAATCGAGTAGAATAAAGTTACACACATATACTGATATACTGCTCAAAATTATTAGGGATTACCTTAATTTTCTTTCCATCATAGTACTGAAGCCACCGAGTATCAGATGTAAATCATATTTTAATAATACGGTAGCTTTTGCTTTTTTAAAGAAAACGAAGCGTTACATGTTACATGTGCTGCCCCACGATATTCCCCTGTCCGATGATCATGATCATGTGCTTTTCGCTCACCTTCCTAAACCTTTTATCACAAATATGACAAACTTTAGCTAAAAATGATCTCGAATTTGTGGGGTGTCATATCTTTCATTGGAATCATTTCACGTCTAATCATACTAACAATATTACCCATGTGTTGCACATTTTCAAAAAAAACGTTCGATACAGTCTTGACCCCTGTATATTTTATAGTCTACAACCCTTCCTCTCTGCCAACTAGAAAAAGCTGATATCCAGAGGGAACATGCTTGCTCATAAACATGGTACATTCTGTTTGAATTTGTTCTGGTTGCATGATGGACTCAAAATCAGCGTATAAAACGTACTCATGAACTAATTTCCTATAGTATGACCTGAAATTAATAACTGGTGCACCAGTCTCAGTTATATTGGGCATACTTATTCTTTGAGGTTTGAAATTCATACATGTTGTAACATGTAAAGGAAACGTTTTTTTAGTATACGTGTTCTGACAATTATAACAGAACGTTTTCTTGTGACAGTTTCTTTTCCCGTGCATTCGAGAAATATTAGATATTCCCATGTAATGCGATTGACCCGCAGGAATATCATGAAATATTAACAAATCAATGATTTGATAATTCTCCTCAAGCACAAAAGGAGATATTCGTTTAGTTATGAGATTACTACTAGTATTATCACATTCAAAAATGTTGAGAGCAATTTTTTTGTCAGCATTTTGAGACTCAAACTTTTTTATGCTCTGCATGTTTGGAGGAAAGTTTATGTTTTTGAAGTTATATCTACATTCTGAGATAATATATTGCGATTATTTTTCACATCTTTGTAGTGTATCATACTCAGAAATGCCCACTTAAAACACTGATTATCTAAATTGCGTACATTTACTATTCCCATTTTCTTTTTAAGTCTGGTTGGTAAATTTACATAACATCTACCTCTGGGACTTGCAAGGTATCTAGCTATTCTAATATCTGATGCCAATATCTTTCGCAATTTCCATCCTGATCCATGCTCCTGGAAAATATCAATTGTAGAATTCACATCTGATAGTACAGAACCAACAAAGTCTTCGAATTCATGAATATTATGCACTATTTTCATTCTACTGTTTATAAATTGCTCGCAAACTCCTCAAGCGGTGTTCCAACCTCCCCCCTCAAAAACTGACATAGTACAGAAACTTGTGTCTTAATTTCCCTAGATCCTACAGTGTTAACGGAGAGAATAGATTTTATAGCATGTTTTACATCTTCAAAGTAGTCCCCCGCTGATATGATGAACCGAAGATTAGTTGGAAATCGATGACGGTATGTCTCAAATATCCACGAAATGCTCTGATTTCTTTGAAGGATAAATTGATATTTGATTTGCTGCAGCTCCTCCGACTTGTGGATGATGATTTTCAAGGTGAAGAATTACGTGGTTTCGTTCACCTTCGAAACCGACATTCCAGCACTGGGCAACGCTGTAATAAATGCATTTTTAAATAATTTGTAGAATATTTATATTGTGTAATGAAACATAATAATTTTACCATTTTGCCAGCTTTTATATGCGTTATTGAAAGTAGACCTTTGATTTTGTCCTACTTGTTAAAACTGAAATATGAAAACAAATATTTTGCCATCATACAACGTGACCAAAATCTTTATTTGTAAATATTTGAAGTTTGTATCAAAATAAATTACCAAGTCAAGATGAATATTTGACCGGATATATTCTGATCTTCGACAAGATGCTGGGCTAAAATTGATCTTTAAATATTTTAGACACTCGGATAAATGTTTTGATGTGCTCTCAAGAACCTCAGGTTTCATATTACAGCTTCATACTCGTAAGC